>JAJOZX010003921.1:227500-240000 GCA_023014485.1 Bathynomus jamesi
TTTGGTTATGGTACTTTATTTTCCTTCCATTATAAAAAAATTAGTGTTGGTATTAGGTTAGGTTAGGTTAGGTTTGGTTAGGTTAGGTTACGGTAAAAACAGCCCGCCGCCATTATAAAAAAAAAATTAGTGTTGGGAGGCTAATGCAAAAGTACCATACAATTTTTTATCATAATAAAGAAAGAAAATATACCGAGTCCAACCAATAGCTCTTGTCATTAATTTCTGGGACTCGTCATTAATTTCTGGGACTTGTCATTAATTTCTGTGGGAATTTGGTGTAAAGTTTCTTTTTGTTATTTTTGTTATTTTATGTCAAATTTACATTGTTAAATGTGACTAAAATAATGGAATATGAGAGAAAAAGTTCAGCTCTTTAAATTAAACTGAACGATTATGTCTAACGAATTATTCAGAGAGAGAAAACTCTTTGGTTTTTGTCTCAAAATTGTACAAGACTAGTAATACATTTTTGGAGTGTGTTCAGAATGGAGAAAATAATGAATAGAATCGTATAAATGATTATGTAGAAATTACTACACTTTTCTCTGAATTGAGTGTTGTTTAGTGAAAGAGAGAACTCTCAACCACGCATGTCCATTCAGGGGGAGGGTAGATGAGAACGAATATGATGAACTATGTTACGCTGTTTCAAACGTAGAAGTTTGCGATTCCGTAGTATATGCTTGCACTGAAAGCGTGGAAAATGAAGTGATTTATGAATTTCGTTATGTTAATTCTGATGTAGAAATCTGCGGTTCTGTGATGCATATATATACACGGAGGATGAAAATAATGCAGACGACACTTATACAGAACATGAGAGTAAAAAGTGTTCCGAGTCAAATTATCAGGATACATGATTCACTTTCTTATAAGCAGTACAACGAGTGTAATGCGTATAATAATAAGGAAGTATACTGAAAATGGATTTAAAAATGAACTTTTTATGTAAGGAATACTTAATTTTCGATATTGATTATGCCGTGAGGAAGATGGAATGAAAGGTTAATAATGATGTTGCATTGATGAATATTGATGGGCATTGCAATAAGGGCGATCGTGGAAGCGTTCTGAATTGTATTCTACGTGATGGAAATATGAAGCAAATAATGAGTTCAGTAATGTAATTTCGTGTGGCAGTGCGGATGAAATGGGAGAACCTGCTAACGATACTATTGTTGGGAATAAACAAATACAAAAAATTAAGAGTAAAGTAAAAAATATTCTTTTGGGGAATTAGAGAAGTTTTCAACCCGAGTTTTGGGATTAGAGATAGATTTATCCCTTGTCAGGAAATTATTGAATTTCGGGAGGATGTTACCCCGAGGGTTGTTTCAGAAAATACTCGGGTTTGGGAAGTTTTTACCCCTTGTAACGTTGTTTCGGAAAACATTGCGGTCAGGGAAGTCTTTACCCGTTGTAACATTGTTTCAGAAAGTAATGCTTATCGGGAATTTTTTGACTATATTCAAATTGTTTCAAAAAATCATCGTTGTAATTCAGGAGTGCCGTATCGCGAAAATGTTTTGTGTTGCAATAGGATCGCAAACGAAAATAAAAAATCCGGAGCTGATTGGAAAGGTCAGGTCGCTGGTAAAGAGGAAAAATCCATGGCTGATTGGGAATGTCAGGCCGCTGGCAAAGAGAAAAATCCAGTGATGATCGGGAAGGTCAGACCGCTGGTACAGAGGAAAATAATGTACAATTTTTAGGAGTGAATTCTCGGGTTGAGGATAATGTAATATATTATCCTATTGAATTTATAAATACGAATTTGAAAGACGAATATGCATACTATGAAAGTATGGTTGATTACGAAATAAATGAAGTGAAAATAGCAACCTGTATGTCTGGTAGTTTTCTGTATGAAGTAGTTGGAGAATGGTTGAGTCAGTTTTTACATTTCCTTGAACCTAAATTATACAGGGAATTTGCCCCAATAGTATTAGGAGTGCATGAGGGTAGTAAACATGAAATTAAGGTTAGTGGGGTGCTCATGAAGAAAAATAACGTGTTTGTGCATTGTCGTATATGTTTCATGTATATATTTCTCAAAATAATGCAGTTAATATGTATTTATAACCTATAATATTTATAAGTTATTATACTGAAAATGTAGTTTGCTTGGAGCGAAATATGGACGAAAATGATCAAATGCCCTGTTGTAATTGTTATGGAAAACGGAAAAGGAAGTAATTGTAAGCTTGGTAAACTGCTTTACGGTATAGTAATATAGTTCAAGAATATATGAATTACTTTATATTAACATAGATTAAGGATATATAAAAAAGTTGTTAACTTGATATATTCTTTAAGAAAATAAGGTAGGTTATATTAACTGCAAATTTTATTTGAATAATTTAAGTAACATTTTATAATGTTACGTAAAATTTATTTATTTATACGTAACATACTTTAATTAGTTTTAGCTTCAATTATGTGAAGTAAAATTTACAAAGAACGAAGTTTTTTATTTGTCAGTACTGTATGTGATGTAACTGTAAATTAATTCAGTTTTACTCTATTAATAACAATTATCCTAATAATGAAATTTCCCGTTATTTAGAATGGGAATTTTAGCAATTTAGAATTTAAGAATTTTAGGATCACCTGAAGATCAAGGCCCCCAGCTTTCTTTAGTTAGCCTTATAAGGCTAACTAACGAAAATATCACGATTTAACCTAACCAATCGACAAGGGTGTGCAGTTGACCTAACGAGTGGTTAGGTTAAGTCGTGATATTTTCGTTAGTTAGCTTTATAAGGCTAACTAAAGAAGGCTGGGGTCCCTGATCTTCAGGTGATCCGAATTTTAGGAAAATATATAGAAATATCATGCTATAATATAATATACTTTAATATAGCATTATATAGCATTGCATAGCATAGTTTATTAGCATACATGTCATGAAAACGTTGAGTAACAAAAATTCTTAAGACATCCTGTTGACAGAAATGTGAAGATCTTTTAGCAAAGTAGTGGAAAACAGCTTAGCTATTTTCAAAAATTAAAACCCATCCTCTTTATGGTTCGAAACCATGTAAAACCTTGATCATTGTTTAATAATTAACACGTAATAATTTATATTATTATTAGGTAATCAAAATTTTTTAATATATTCTAAGCCTATTTATAGAAGGACTTTAATATATGAGGGGTCGCGCGTCTTAAGATACCTAAGCGCCACCACAGGCGAAAACGTGTTTTTGATGGATATCACTATTTTCACCCTTCCTCTATCAAGTGGTTTGGGTTATAGTGACCTTACGACACTAGAAGTATGGTTGAAAACCTTATGAAGCGAATTACTTTTTTCACCTCTATCGCCAGCCAAAAGTTCACCCAAAGTTCGGCACAATAAGAAAATAAAAAAATGTAAAAAAATATATATAAATATAAAATATGAAAATCTATTCCAAAGACTCATCAACATCTTCATTAGCATACTTAGAACTCTAATTTAGCCAAAAACGAACGTTCTAGCTCAATTAATAACAGAGATACTATTGCGAGAATATTGTTGAACTTTGGAGGCGATTTCTGGCGAATTTTAATTTTGGCGCTTAGGTACCCGTAAGACGCGGGACCCCTCATATAACGTATTATAAATTTCGGATCACCTGAAGATCAGGGACCCCAGCCTTCTTTACTTTCTCAGTAACTTGTTAAAGGAAAGAATGGAAATTCAGAATCAGCAAATATTTATTAATAATTCTCAATATTACCAAATATTAATCGTCATTTGGAATAATTTAAGTTGATTTATTAGTTCTTGGATAATTAATTTTCTCATGTTGCACTAAAATAACTTATTTATAATTGTGAGTTTAAACTTAGAAAATTTTAAAACTTTAAAACATTCTGGGTTTAATCTTTCAAGTTTAATGATGAGTTATACGGACTAAGGGTTGGGTATGTAACTAATACATTCACTGCCAAAGACGAGAAATCTCGTCTTTTGACATAGATCATTTGACCACCAAAGACGAGAAATCTCATCTTGAATGTATACATTATAAGCTTTATTTTGATATTTTGTTTAGAGATATCTTTAATTTTAAAGTTTGTTTAAATTTCTGGTGAAAGTTAGTTGGGTAAAAACTTACAAAAATGCTGGCGGTGGCTGATTACCTTCTTAAAAAGTGCTGGCGGTGAATGTGTTAATAATGAGATACTGTAACTTCGTCATAACTATAAAGAATTAGTCATTTTTACAGTAATTAACTATAAAAATTATAAGAATAGCTGTCTGCCAGAAGGTTTTCTTTTTCTTAGTTTCAGGTGCGACCTTTCACAGTTCCGGAGTGCCGAATTCTGCTTGAAACGTCATTCATTTCTCCCAAGTCATGGAAACAAGTTGGTAAGATTCGAGGAAAAGAAAAACGACTTAAACGAGAATAACGACACAGAAGCTTACAAACTTCACTAAATCGTTTATAAATTATAATAATTAGACAATAGACAAACTATAGAAATAGACAAACTTAATTTTTTAATTTAATCATCTAAACGAAGAAAGGACATTGAAAACTTATTAGTATTAATGCAGAAAACTATAACATCATGGCATTCAATAATAATAATAATAATAATAATAATAATAATAATATTAATAATAATTAAATGATTAAATGATTTCCTATGGACATCTCCTAATCAGTTTGGCTTTAAAAGGTCCCACTCAACTGACCTGTGTATCTATGTACTTAAAGAAACAATATCTAACTACATTGACAGTAATTCAACCATTTATAGCTGTTTCCTTGGTATAAGTAAGGCATATGATAGGGTGAACCACAATATTTTATTTGCAAAACTAGAAGACAGGAAGGTTCCCATGTACATATTAAATTTATTGAAATTTTGGTATTCCCACCAATCTTTCACTGTTAGGTGGGGCAATGTACTATCCGAGTGTTTTGGCTCCTCTTGCGGGGTGAGACAAGGCTCCTTTCTCCCCTATGCTGTTTAATGTGTATATTGACGGATTAATTGCTTCACTTAATGAGGCAACAGTAGGATGTTGTATAGATAACACAAGGATAAATAACTTAGTTTATGCCGATGATATGGTGTTAATAAGTCCCTCTGTTAAAGGTCTGGATCGGCTACTAAATGTCTGCGAAGTGTATTCGCAGAAACATGATATTCTTTTTAATGTTACAAAAACTAAGGTTATGCAATTTCATCCTAAAAGCTGTAATCAGCCAGCTGATATTAGGTTTAAAATGAACGGTGAAGTAATGAGGAAGTACAAGAGTTTAAGTATTTGGGTCAAACTATTACCAGCTCCTTGAGTGATGACTCGGATATAAGAAAACAATCTCGAAGCCTGTGTGCTAAAGCGAAAATGACCATAAGGAACTTTCGTTTCTGTACAAGTGAAGCTAAAGACACACTCTTTCGTACTTTCTGCAGTAATATATACGGTCAGCAACTCTGGGTGAATTATAAAAAAGGGTCTGGCAGAACCCTAAATTTGCTGTACAACAGGTCTTTTAGACTCTTGCATAAATTACCCCCGAGATGTTCAGCTTCGCAAATGTTTGCTACCCGCAATGTCCCGAGCTTCCCGGAGGTAACAAGACGTGCTCAACACAGTCTAATGCAAAGAATTAAAAAATCAACCAACCCGATCATCCAAGCTATCCATGAGTCCTGCCATTTATCCTCTAAGCTATGGACTTCTTGGTACGAAAACGTCTGTCTGTAGCTCCACTTAACTTCGACAGTGCAGTATTATTTCTAATCAATTGAATATATTTCTATCCTTAGTGTATGAACTGTCATTGTATTAATATTTGTCATATGGACTATAGTCTGCCAATAAACCTTTTCATTTTCATTTTCATTTCATTTTCAATAATATGAATGAAACGGTACAGAAAGTCAAATTTCCTTTTAAAAACGGTACTTTTCTTATACTTATGAAGTTTATTGGATTTTATATCTTCAAACGTAACAAGCGCTTAAATGTTTATAGCAATTTGCACTCAAATGAAACTATTATAATTTTACAGTGAATCTATATTATTTATTTGATTAGATAAGGAATAAAATGAGTTTTGTGTTTATTTTCTAGTATACCTGTATTCTCTACGACTTTGCACCTTGATTACTCCTAACATTTTCCCTTACTAAAATGTTATTTTGAAAGACTAACGAAAATATTGGATCACCCGAAGATCAGGGCCCCAGCCTTCTTTAGTTAGCCTTATAAGGCTAACTAACAAAATATCACGACCTAACCTAACCAATCGTTACGTCAATTGTACGCCCTTGACGATTGGTTAGGTTAGGTATAATATTTTCGTTAGTTAGCCTTATAAAACTAACTAAAGAGGGCTGGGGCCCTGATCTTCAGGTGATCCAAAATATTTAAGTCCGAGAGAAAATCGACGATGTAATAGTTTAACATCTTAATTCAAAACCTTTGTTTACTTTTTAATGAAAAAGTAATTTTTTTCCGTCAAAAATATTGTCTAAGTATTGTGGGCTGAGAGGACATCACATTGAGCACGTTTTTCACTACGGGGGATTAATTCCCCATGTGTAGAGAAGGTACAGTAAATATTTTACGCTTTTATTTTCGTTAATTAAAAAAATACAAACCTTTTAAAGTGTCAGATGTTTAAAAAAAAATCACTCGATATATATATATACATTATGTAAGCCTATATTATAATATATAATAATAATAATAATAATAATAATAATAATAATAATTACATTAGCAGTTGGTTTCAATAAATCTCGAAGTATATTATTATTTAAAGACGTTATATGCAAAAATTGGTTACTATTGGCCAATAAAGGTTGTGTTTTCAAACATTTACTGCTTTTGCGGTCTTGCCATAAGTATAAAAATGAAAAGGAGGTGGAAGCAAGCTTTTAATCTACAGGGTGTTTCAGGTCGACCCTAGAAATATATATATTTAAATATATTTAAATGTATTTAACTTCAAATACCAAACTACAAATTCCGCCAGTTTCCATATTTCTAGGGTCGACCTGAAACACTGTATATCGTACAATATATTGTACAATGACTAGAATTTAAATTTTTCTATACAATGTGGCCAAAGTTTTTCAAAATTGGTAGAGAAAATGGAGCTATTTCAGTACGGATAAACATAAAGGTCTTCAAACATACAGTAAGGGTACATTGTGTAAAACTGAAATATAGTCATTATATCTTACCTTTTCGATACAACTAGAACCCACGCTGAACACTGTAAAGTCTGAAGCTTAAGTATCAAATTAAATGAAAATAACTTACTATAATACTGAAGTAATTATGATAATGTAATATTTATTTTTATCAATAAAGACTTTTGACTTTTGAAATTTTACTATATAATAAATTAATATTAATCATATACATTATAAAAGCACGTGTTTGCTTCCATTCATATTGAAAAAGTGGTGTAATTAGAATTAAATCAATCTGACCCGAAGGTGTTCCCACCGCTCTCACTGCATGGTAGGCGGGATCATAACGACATTTATTATCATTTATTTGCAATAGATGGCGCAAAGAACTTGTTCAAGAGAGACCTTTCCTACAAGTTAAAATAAAGTAACAGTGTATATATATATATATATATATATATATATATATATATATATATAAATATATGTGTGTGTGTGTGTGTGTGTGTAGGGGATGATGTCTGTCTGTCTTTTCTATGTTCGTTTATACACACCTAAAGAACTTGGGTAATCTGCACCAAATTTAGTATATACATTAAAGGAGAACCAGGGAAGGTTTTAGTAACACACCCGCCCCTCTCAGTCCTCCCCACCTAGGTTATGTTTCTGGGGCTTTGGCTGCGCAAGGCGCAGCGGGCGTTCTAATATATATATATATATATATATATATATGGATCTACAACTTCCTTAGAGAACGTTAGCAGGTTGTTAAAATCCAAAGTATCATATATCATCATCAGAATCGGTAGTACGCAGCTCAGTACTACAAGGTACGGTATTGGCCCCACTCCTAGTCATTATGATGTTAGCAGACATAGACAGTGAAGTAACCAACAACAGTATAGTGACATCGTTTGCAGACGATACAAAAATCAGCGGAAAAATCAGTGATGCAGAAGAGGTGGAAGCTCTCCAGAGGGACACGAACAGAATACACAAATGGTCAGAAGACAACAACATGAAATTTAACACCGAGAAATTTCAGCTCTTGAAATATGGAAGAAGTAAGGAGCTAAAACAGCTAGCATGTTATGCCCCAGATAGACAGAGAATTCAGAGGAGCAAAAAAGCAATAGATTTAGGGGTTATAATGACCGACAATGAAAATTTGTGACACAAAATCAGATAGTAATAAACAAAGCAAAGATGATAATCTTCAAAAGAAGACTAGACATCTGGCTCAGGACGGTACTAGATGAGCCGGATGTGCCTGGCTATGTGCGATGGAAACCGCAATAGAGCAACTCGCTTCTCTGCCAAGCCAGACCAAGAGGCGGGGCCACCAGCTTGACCTTCGTGTGAAGAGAGACCAACGCACGAAACTGCTACGAGTTTACGAGGTATATATATATATATATATATATATATATATATATATATATATATATTGCTAAAAAACACTAATAAAAACTAAAATAAATTAATAATATCAATATCAGTATTTTTTTTCTTCGGACTAATACAGAAGTTTTAAAAGCGAAAAATACTGTAAGATATACTAATAATAATAATAATAATAATAATAATAATGCCTGGTGTTGTTTCACCTCCTTCATAATGACAAATGTTATGTGACGGAGGGGATCTTTACGCGAGATTCAAATCATCTGAGGGTCGCTACATCATCTGAACGCAGAGGAAGGTCACCCATCCAATTACTGAACAGACCTTACGTCGCTTAACGTCGCTGATCTAACGGGAAGCGGTTTTCTAAGATACATAAAAAAAATGAATTAACGCTCAAAACATTGGAACTACTAAAAACAGGATAAACTAACGTTAGTTTTAAAAAATACATTGGTATCATCTTACTCATACTCACTTACTCACTTACTCACTTACTCTCATTTCATTACGAGCCAAAGAATTTGAAATCCGCGAGTAAAAATCTCAAAGGAGGCAATTCTCAAATTGATCCATTCCCATTTCAGAACATTCTCATTCTCATCCACGGTTTTTCCACTTTGATCTAGTTAGGTTAGATTAGGTTATGTTAATGTTAAGTTAATTTAGATTAGGTTAAGTTTATTTACGCTAGGAAATATTAACCATTCTCATTTTAAGCCTTTACCGCAAATGTGAACGGGAATAGCATTCTTCCTCAAATCAAGAAACACTTTGCGGACTTTTACTCGCGGACAGGAATAAGAATGGCACTGGCACTGAGTGAGAAGTAATCAATACGTTAATATACGTTCCGTACGAAAGTTTGATCGCATTACTCTCCACAAAATTAAAAATAAGTTTGTACAAAAACTTCTTTTTATAAGCTCGTAAGTACTTAATGACACTTACCAAACGGTAATTTACCGCACGCTTTTCCACATTAACAATTGCGTAAACGTTTAGTAAATATTTTACACGATAATAACTATTAATTGAATTTACATATGAAGATTCTCCACCGCATTATTTACTATAGTGAAGTTGAGTATTGTAAACAATTTATTTTTTATGCCCTTCACATTACGAGCATACTTAACATTGAAACTCTGACCGCTATTCTTAACTATTGGTCAAAATTGATCCATTACGTATCTTTCGTATGCAACAAAACACAAAGTTTCACTACAAACTTGGATGGTTATGATGAATCGAAGGTTTTGCAATGATCCATCATACTCCGATATTACCAATTCGTCTTTTTATGCAAAATGCGTCTCTATGCATCTATATCATAAAAACCAAAGTAGCGGATCGTAAGGCTCTAAAGAAGGCCAAGTGGTCTCGATACAAGCTGATTCGATTGGTTCCCCGGGCGACGATCGAAATATCTGCAACGGAGGTCAGATCAGAGATGGAAGAGAGGACGTTTCGCAGATAAAAGTTAAGCTAAATCCTCCTCCACAAAATGACAAACTTCCATTGTATTCACAGCACCATTCATTACGCAGATAATGTTTCCTTGTCTAAAATCCCTTGTGTTTGTGTGTGTGTATATATATATATATATATATATATATATATATATATATATATATATATATATATAATATATATATATATATATATAAATAGAGACACCAGCGTTTTGTGGCAATTCATCATTGAAGATGTCGTGCAAAAGGAAAAATTCCAATTAAGACTTAATTCTTGGTATTTTCTGTTACAGTTTTGGCACGTTTTTGAGTTTAATTCTTAGTGTTTTAACATACTCTTTGAATCACATTCTACTTCAGCATGATTTGTAACGAACATTCTGCATATATAAAGAATTATAGATATAAAACGTTCTATACAGACCATTATGCACTATGCATAATATATATATATATATTTTAACTGCAAACACGCAGTATAATTAACGTAAAGAACGACGCTTGTATAGGAGAATATTCCGCGCACGATGAAGAGCGAGAACGAAACAAATGAAAAAATGAGGTAACCACCCGGGAATCGAACCCGGGATCTTCCGATTGCCGGTCAGATATGATAACCATTACATCATGGGCCTCACTCGATCAAATGCCGTAATCCTCCTACATACACGCAGAAACCAATGCCCCAAGGGGGCACCTCCCGCATGCCGTACATTTTATACATTTTAACTGCAAACACGCAGTATAATTAACGTAAAGAACGACGCTTGTATAGGAGAATATTCCGCGCAAGAGAGAGAGAAAGAGAGAGAGAGAGAGAGAGAGAGAGAGAAATAGGTTTTAGCTATTTATCTATCTATTTATGTACAGTATGTTCTATATTACAACAGAACAGATACATATCAAAGATGTCAATATTTACTGTATACCGTTTCACTATACATACGTTTTACCGATGTTAAAAGGTTGTAACTCAGGAATATATTCTAAGTTGTTGTTTTTTTATTTTGTTCAACGAAGGTGTTCATAAAAAAAGTAATGTTTAATCGGAAATGATTGGAAGAACATACAGCTATTAATGAGCTCTTCCTGTGATCGCATGTAAGAATGTTGGAGGAACAACTCTTTAGAGAAACGAGTATGTGAGGAAAAAGTTCCAATAAAATTAATACCGACATATAATGATACTTTCATATGAGGTATAAGGTGTAACTTTCATATGAGGTATAAGGTGTAACTTTCATATGAGGTATAAGGTGTAACTTTCATATGAAGCATAAGGCGTAACTTTCATATGAGGTATGAAGTGTAACTTTCATATGAGGTGTAAGGCGTAACTTTCATATGAGGTATGAAGTGTAACTTTCATATGAGGTATAAGGCGTAACTTTCATATGAGGTATAAGGTGTAACTTTCATATGAGGCATAAGGCGTAACTTTCATATGAGGTATGAAGTGTAACCTTGAAAATACAGAGAGAATAGTCTAATTATTTATCATAGAAATTTCTGCACTAATTGTAAACCTTCCTTAAATGCTGTACTAAGTAATGGATACTGTATGCGTTGTTTGCTATTCCATTTTACGTCTTTCGTCTTACTGGGGGTCACTGAAACGGGTAGTAACGCCATCAAAAAGAGAAAAAAAAAGCCCTCTTTAAAAGGAGACCATAACGTACAGCAGGCTCGTCACTGAACCATACCTCCCATTTTTCAGACTGTCTCGAAACAGTATGTGAGAGTTACGCGTACGTGTATTGTCAACTAAACCTCTTCAACACCAAAATAAACTTTTAGATTCTGTTTTTTCCCGTAAAGAATACAAAGAAAATATTATTCATGTTTTAAAACTTAGAAATTCATTAATCTTCTTCCCTAAAATTTGCCTTTTAGCCGCCATTTCTTCAATGAAACTGTAAATATTAACTTTCCATGCAAATCTGCTAAACGCATTATTATCTTTGCGTGTCTACTTTAAATCTAAATGTTAAGAGTGGCCATAAAACTTCTATTCCAGAAGCACGTAGGAGAGGTTTATCTTTTGCAAGGTATTTCGCTTTTCAAAAGAAACCTTAAGACAGGCGTTCCGGTAAAAATTCACGCCAGTCACATATAGAAGTGTGGATTACCTTGCCAGCTTTAATGGAAAGGCTACGTGCTTCAAAACATAATTCCCGATCATCGTAAATTAATTCAAAGATTCAGTTTTAAACAAACCTATTTATAGCGTGTTTGCAAACTTTCAGTCAACTTTTTTTTTATTCCTTCGAAAATGCTGTGAAGACATGGAATTCAAATTTCAATGGAAATGTATTCGATATTTATTTTGTTAGTTTCGTTTTTATATATATATATATATATATATATATATATATAATTTTATTATATATAGTATATATGAAATTTACTTACATTCTCGTATATTTTCTAAACATATTAACTATATTTAGAAACGCTATGAAATAA
>JAJOZX010003921.1:242500-300000 GCA_023014485.1 Bathynomus jamesi
CCTTGTTCCATGCACGGTCTGTGTTTAACATATAAATTTCTCAGGGGACCATTCTGAGTTTGTGTATATATGTATATTATATATATATATATATAACATAATAATACACAAATTATGTGTGTATACACTATGCTCAGTCTTTTCATTTATTTTATTGCGTATATGTCTCTCCTTTCTGCTTGTTCTATCCTTTCAATTTCTGAGCTCGTCTCTCCTTTCTTTGTTTCCGAGAACTCTTGATTAATTGTTCTCGTATCACTATCCTGAGCAAACACTCATCAGTCCTTGGAAGGGCGCTAATAAGTTGATTGGCATTGATCCATATTAGGTGGGAAAACGACTCGCAAGGAGACAGGATCGTTGATTGTTTAAGGACAGATTGACATGAGATCGCCCAGCAGATCATAATTAAAGTGTCATCAACCCTTTTACTGAAAGGTTTGTGTTTAAAGTTATATATAGCGTTAATATGATATGTAAAATGATTTTGAAATGAAAGATTTTTGTTTATGAGTTGCGTTTATGTTTATATTTTGTTTATGTTAAGATGGTTTAATGTTAAATGCAATCTTTGCTGTTCTTTTTTTTGGTTTAGCTTCTAACATGTAGCTTATTAAAATAGTACACATCATAATTCCTTTCTACGAAGTTGCTATTTTATTCAATATACAGCATATGAACAGCGCAATTATAAAAGAAGGAATGTGTATATATTCTATGTAGAACGAATGGCGCTAAAAATGTACCTGAGAGCATACTTGGCTGCCATATACCAGTTTTGTCCTACCTCCTATACTTATACTTTTATAGTTGAATGTATATTAGTAAACAATTGCTCCAAATGTTGCGACACGTCACCGTAGAATGACCCTTTCACAAAATAAACTCAATATAAAACACGCATAATACTGTACTTTTATGTACACAAAAAGGAGGAATATATGGGTAACATTTACATTGCATTTTATGTCATTTAACTATTTTAACTCAACTGACCTGTGAATCTATGTACTTAAAGAAACAATATCTAAATACATTGAGAGTAATTCAACTATTTATAGCTGTTTCCTAGATATAAGTAAGGCATATGATAGAGTGAACCACAATATTTTATTTAAAAAACTAGAAGACAGGAAGGTTCTCCCCAATGTTGTTTAATATGTATATTGACGGATTAATTGCTTCACTTAATGGGGCAACAGTGGGATGTTGTATAGATAACACAAGGATAAATAACTTAGTTTATGCCGATGATACGGTGTTAATAAGTCCTCTGTTAAAGGTCTGGATCGGCTACTAATGTTACAAAAACTAAGGTTATGCAATTTCATTCTAAAAGCTGTAATCAGCCAGCTGATATTAGGTTTAAAATGAAAGGTGGAGTAATTGAGGAAGTACAAGAGTTTAAGTATTTGGGTCAAACTATTACCAGCTCATTGAGTGATGACTCGGATATAAGAAAACAATCTCGAAGCCTTTGTGCTAAAGCGAATATGACTATAAGGAACTTTCGGTTCTGTGCAAGTGAAGCTAAAGACACACTCTTTCGTACTTTCTGCAGTAATATATACGGACAGCAACTCTGGGTGAATTATAAAAAAAGTTCTGGCAGAACCCTAAATTTGCTGTACAACAGGTCTTTTAGACTCTTACATAAATTACCCCCCGAGATGCTCAGCTTCGCAAATGTTTGCTACCTGCAATGTCCCGAGCTTCCCGGAGGTAACAAGACGTGCTCAATACAGTCTGAGGCAAGGAATTAAAAAATCAACCAACCCGTTTATGCAAGCTATCTATGAGTCCTGCCGTTTATCCTGTAAGCTATGGAATTCTTGGTATGAAAACGTCTGTTTGTAGCTCCACTTAACTTCGACATTACTGTATTATTTCTAATCAACTGTATATATTTCTATCCTTAGTATGTGAACTGTCATTGTATTAATAATATTTGTCATATGGACTATAGTCTGCCAATAAACCTTTTCATTTTCATTTTCATTTAAGCATTTGAAATTCCTAATGAGACATTCTCCATTACCAAAAGATGATCGAGTAAAAATGTAATAGGAGAAAGAGGCGTAGAGAAAATAAAGGCGATGAAACAAACCGGAAGGAGGGAAGGAAAAGGAAAAAGAAGGACTAAGGAAAGGAAATTCTTCTTATATAGGAATTTGGAGAGCCCTGAAGTTGGAATTTTTTCACCCCAGTTAATAAGAACTCTGATTAATCAGTATTTAAGAGGTGTATATATATATTATATATATATATATATATATATATATATATATATATAGAAAGAGAGAGAGGAGAGAGAGAGAGAGAGAGGGGCAGGCCTATATATACAGGGTGGCGCAAAAGTCGCGCATCATAAGAATTTTCAATGTTGAGTATAATATATTATTTTTTGTTTTAGATAGGGGATGGCTGCGAAATTAACAATATATATATATATATATATAATATATATATATATATATATATATATATATAATATTTTATGTTTTATAATATGTATACAGTATATGTGTATATTTAAGAAGTGTCGCTGCAAAATCAAGTGACATATCAAGTGATCCATTACGAATACAGTATCTCTCCAAATAATAAATTTACAGGGACACTTGATACACTTATAGTGAGTCGTGTTTCAGGACCACTCGGTCGAAACAAGTGTACGAAAATAAAGTAGTTTTATTTCAGTAAAAATGATCGAATTTGTATTTCCTTTCTTTAATGAAACAGGGTCCATAAAGTTCAGCATCTTAGATATAAACAAACTGTTGTCAGTAAACTTTGCTTACGATCCTAAATTTTATCGACACCCTGTATTTCTATGAAGTTTCATATTTTGTTACTAAAGTGATGTGTCCTCTTAAATACTGTTATATTCCTTCCCAACCAAATTCTATAAAGAATTGCATGACAACTTCAGGAGTCGAATGTTGCTCAAAATAAAATTCGTTTACAGGTTGGTTTAGTTATGTATAGGTTAGATTAAGTTAACTTTGGTTTTGGTAAGCTAAGTTATAGACTAACTTTAGTTTAGGTACGATTGGTTATGGATAAGGTTGGGTTATCTAGCTTATTCTTAGGTTACGATAAGTTAGATGAAATTGAATTAAGTTAGTCTGAAGCAACGTTCCATTTAAGACATTTTCGTACGAGACTTTTTGTTGAGTAATAAATTTAAACAGAAAGACATAGAGAAAAGATATATATATATATATATATATATATATATATATATATATATATATATATATATATATATATATATTGATAGAGGCGGGGCCACCAGCTTGACCTCAGTGTGAAGAGAGACCAACGCACGAAACAACATAAGGTTCATAACGTAAGGTGTGTATATATATGATGCAAACTTACAAGGAAAAAGAAAAATGATTCCAAGGCCTTTCGTGTATTTAGCAGTACACCTCGTCAGGGAATGACGAGGTGTACTGATGAATAAACGAAAGACCTTGGAATCATTTTTCATTTTCCTTGTGGGTTTGCATCATTCATTCATTTCACGTGTTTAATTGTAAAATTCACCCCATATATATATATTATATATATATATATATATATATATATATATATATATATATATATATATATAATTTGGAGAAAACCATCCAAAACGTAAAAATAAAAGATTTTATATATGATATATAGGAATGTATACCTCCATTATTTATATCTTCTCTAAACCTGTCAAAATTATAACAAAAGTGAAACCAAGAAAGTCAAGAAGGTTCCAAACATTAACGGCTTTATTCCAGAGAATCTTTCAGCTCAACCACTCCTCCCATTGTCAAGTACAAAGAAAGATTAAACAATTTAAACCACTCCAAGATCCTCCTCTCCTATAAGAAAACTTCTGTCAATCGAGAGTCATGACAGGTGACAGTAGCTGGACAAGCAGATGGTCTGTCAAAATTTTAGAGGTATCTCAGCGGGATTCTCAATAACTATTTCACGGTCCATTTCAGAAACTGTGTCTGAATTCGTAAATGTTTTCATAGACTGAGTATATTTCATCTGGGTTTTTTTATCTTCATTTGTATACCTTTTTTCGACTAACCATAATAGATTAATAGATACTAGGATATATACAGTACATATATATATATATATATATATATATAGAGAGAGAGAGAGAGAGAGAGAGAATTAACTGTTCATTCTCCACTTTAATGAAATGGGTCTGACTCACAGATCCCTACATACCATAACCATAACATACCATAACATACCATAACCTACCATAACCATAACATACCATAACCTACCATAACCATAACACACCATAACATACCATAACCATAACATACTATAATATACCATAACCATAACACACCATAACATAGGACATAATTAATTTCAGAGTCCCTTCTTTGTTTCCTTTGAGGATCATCTGGACTTGGTTGGTTGTTACTTACATTTAAACGCCAAACGACGTCACCATTTCTATGTTTTCGAGTTCTAACTGGTTAGAGAAGTTAAGTGCAGCGGAATGAATACTCAAAATAAAACCTTCTAAATTTAGAACTTATAACTTCTTTTTGAGGGTTCACTCTAGAGGGGAGTTTTTCTTACTTTAGGTTTATCAAAGTTCTTGTTAGGTGATATAATAACTTCTTTTAAGGGCGCATACCTTCTTTAGATAGAAGAAACGGTCTTCAGAACTTCTTTTTTAAGTGATCTGAGATAAAAGAAGATTATATTTCTATGTATAGAAGTTTGTGGGAAGTCTTTGTTTTCTGTAAAGTTTACTTTCATGAAATCGACACCAAAAATGTTTGACTATCCACAAAATTGAAAGGTTCGAACTTTTGTAAGTTGATTTAATTCCTGTTAAGTTTAGTTAAATTATAGGTCAGATTAGATTACATAATAATAGTTTAGGTTATAGACTGGCTATTTCATTTAAAATTTAATATATATACACAAGTTGTGGTTATTTTCACATACAGTATATATATATATATGAAATAAAATTGAGTTGCATTAGAAAGGTCAAATGTCGACTTCATGAAAAATTGACTTTGTTCATATAATCTGAAGACCGTGATTATGTAAATGTTTTTTACCATCGAATAAAATCTATCATTGCTGTCCATTCTACATGAGAAATATAAATAAATAAATTAAACTAAAAATGGTTCGTGTATCCTTTGGTAACCTTTGATATATATATATATATATATATATATATATATATATATATATATATATATATATATATGATATTTTATATATATATATATATATGTTAAACACAGACCGTGCATGGCACAAGGAACTCTTCTGGGAAAATTAAATCCACTATAGTCCGAATAAGTAATGATAAATGACAAATACCATAGTTTTTTTCCTTTTTCATGATTTTAGCCCGACGTGGGCACCGGGTCTCTCGCAAAGAGATCCCATAAATATAGCTTCCCTCACCAGCTATCTGCAAAGCAGACAGGATCCAGCTTTGGGACGTGGATCTAGGGTTTAAAGCAAACCTAG
This sequence comes from Bathynomus jamesi, assembly GCA_023014485.1. Taxonomy (NCBI): domain Eukaryota; kingdom Metazoa; phylum Arthropoda; class Malacostraca; order Isopoda; family Cirolanidae; genus Bathynomus; species Bathynomus jamesi. The sequence goes on from JAJOZX010003921.1 coordinate 248,018, forward strand.
ATCCCTACACTCAGAACCTCTATATAAGTAAAAGACTCGTTGCATTCACGTCGTGTTGAATAAATCAAAGAAAAAGGGGGTAACTATTGTATTTTTAGCCAAAAAAACGTGAATGCAACGAGTCTTTTACTTATATAGAGGTTCTGAGTGTAGGGATCTAGGTTTGCTTTAAACCCTAGATCCACGTCCCAAAGCTGGATCCTGTCTGCTTTGCAGATAGCTGGTGAGGGAAGCTATATTTATGGGATCTCTTTGCGAGAGACCCGGTGCCCGTCGGGCTAAAATCATGAAAAAGGAAAAAAACTATGGTATTTGTCATTTATCATTACTTATTCGGACTATAGTGGATTTAATTTTCCCAGAAGAGTTCCTTGTGCCATGCACGGTCTGTGTTTAACATATATTGTTCTCAGGGAACCATTCTGAGTTTGTGTATATATATATATATATATATATATATATATTAGACGAAAGCGCTTGAGCACCATTTTGTGTTTCCTTTCCTTCGTGGTTTTATTCATCATAAATATTTTTCACGTGTTACTTTCGTGAAATAATTTTCATATATATATATATATATATATATACTGTATATATTATATATATATATAATATATACATATAATATATATATATATATATATATATATATATAGGGTGAACCAAATGTAGGTGGACAGTAAATGATAACGTTTATTTTGAGAATACATATTTAATTTTTTGTATACTATAATACAAAATAAAATTTAAATAAATTTAGTTATAATATTTAATATAATAAAACACAAACACCATAGTTATAATGAACACCATAGTTATAATATAATATAACACAAACCGTATTCAACCTACTGTCCACCTACTTTTGGTTCACCGTGTATATATATATATATATATATATATATATATATATATATAATATATATATGGATTTAAGAGTTAATACATACACAAATTTGAAGAATGGTTATTTTTATTGTCATATATCCACAGAAAAACATAAAACCCAATTGCAGTTCGTTTATGGAACTCGGATATATTTTGTGGAACTTCATTATTTTGGTTTGTTTACAAAAAAATACCAGAAATACTGAAGCAGATTCTTCAGCCATTAATGAATTTTATACTCTTTTACTGTCAGTGCCTCTGAACTTATTTTGACACTTATGAAAGTTCACATTTAGAATAGTGAGACTTTGTAAACTGACCTTCAGACTGTTTACACAAATCCCATAAAGTATAACATCAAAATAAAAAGAAGGAATGTCTTTTGTTATAATTATGTTAAATATGACATGACAAGTTTTGATTAAATTGATGTAAACAACGTAAAATCATGTTTCTCTTTTTATATTATAACAAAATCCAAATTTCCCTCCTCTTTTCCCACAAAAAGGGTTATTTTTACAATATATATAAATATATATTCGCTGAATATGTTTTATAATATAAATTATATAATTTACAATATAATTTCTTATGAAAAATTAATATATCAAGTATTTTAAATGTTTTATAATATAAATTATATAATTTACAGTATAATTTCTTATAAAAAATTCGTATATCAAGTATTTTAAAATGTTTTATAATATAAATTATATAATTTACAGTATAATTTCTTATAAAAAATTCGTATATCAAGTATTTTAAAATGTTTTATAATATAAATTATATAATTTACAGTATAATTTCTTATAAAAAATTAGTATATCAAGTATTTTAAAATGTTTTATAATATAAATTATATAATTTACAGTATAATTTCTTACGAAAAATTAGTATATCAAGTATTTTAAAATAGAAAAATATGTAGGAAATCTTGATTTGCCTGAATGTCAAATATCTTCTACAGTGCGTTCGAAAAGTCTCTCCGCAGTCAACCAACACTTTAAAAAAAGTGTTTGACAACAAGTGCAGACGAGTTGCTCTGTGCCTGCAAAATGGTGGAAAACACTTTGAACACATGCTGTAAATCAAAAGGTTATGTAATAAAATCACTATATCATGGTTGAATGAAAACATTGTACAGGGTGTCCCTAAAGTCTGGACACAGGAAATATCACTAACTATAACTAACTATATGTTATTATTATTATTATTATTATTATGATTATTATTATCTTAAATTCATGCAACTGAGGCCTAAGGTAGGCCCACATCGAATCAGCAACCCTGAGGTAGGACCAAATAGGACCTCCAAGTCCATAAGTTATGGACTTGGAGGTCCTATTTGGTCCTACCTCAGGTTGCTGATTCGATGTGGGCCTTACTTAGGCCTCAGTTGCATGAATTTAAGATAATAATAATAATAATAATAACATAGAGTTAGTTATAGTTAGTGATATTTCCTATGTGTCCAGACTTTAGGGACACCCTGTAGTTTTCCAATTTCCTGTGCGTTTAACATAGCACTGCGGAGAAACTTTTCGAACGCACTTTTACAGTAGACGATCGATTTTATGCGCAATTATTTTACGTGGTCCGGTTCTACGCGCGAAAAAAATTTAAACCATTCAAATATTTTAAAAGGTAAAATTTCAAATCTACGCGGTTTGACACGGAAGTCCTTCATATGAATAAAGCTGCCTCTGAAGCCGAGGGACATGATGACGACGAAGTAACAACGCCTCCAGCCGAGATGCCTTTGTCAGCAATGAAGAAAGAAGTTTGTAGAATTCACGAACTCTGGCGAACGGGCATCAGAGGTTATCCTTCACGCGAAAAACGCCCGTGAAGTTTATGTGAAAGACATCGAGTCTCGTTCTCGCCGCCAGGAAAAATCACAGACTTCTTCAGTTTAGTTTAGCTTAATGAAAGTTCGTCGTCATCCCTCGTCTTTGTTATTTTCACTCAAATATACAAAACTCGTGACAAAAAAGGAAAGAATTTGGGTTCCTTTTATTTTCTATACAAAATTCATCGTCTCGAAACTTATCTATTTTTTTCCATAAGAATATTAATAAAATTCTAAGCGGGCCCAACCTACGCGGGGTCCCCGGGAACGTATCCCCGTGTAGAATCAGTCGTCTACTATATTTGGTGCTGAATATATTATGTGCCTATTGTACAAATACTAAAATACTACATATTCATGCATATTATATACACTAAAAGTTCACTCTGAAATTTTCTACTTGCATAAATTATGTTCAGTATGAATAAATACACACTAGGAGACTCTCTCTCTCTCTCTCTCTCTCTCTCTCTCTCTCTCTTCTCTCTCTCTCTCTCTCTATATATATATATATATATATATATATATATATTATTATTATTATTATTATTTTCAGAAAAGATTCGTATGTTCGTATATACCCGTAAGTGATGCGGCTGAACATAAAAAGGTTGTGGTCACTCCAGGTCAGGTCAATCGATAGCCGGAAGAAGAAATAAAAGAGATAGATAGATAGATAGATAGGTAGATTTGAAAATAAAAGAAAAAAGAAAATATATATATGTATATAGACAGAACAATGATTGATCATTTAGGCTAATGTTGTAAATTGACGTTGAAAACCTGTACTTAACGTTGATCCATCGCCCTATAATGTCCCTTACGACAAAAACGAATTGTAATCGGACCAAAGTTATACTTAGAAGGAAATTAGCTGTAATCGGTGATCGTTAAATGATATCTGAGACGGATAACGAACTCGCTCTTACTGATAAAAAAAAAAAAAAACGATGAACCAAATACACTTCCTTTCAGAGGACAACATTTTTTTGTATACTTTTTATATAAATTATAAACGTAAATTATGTTATATTAAATTATATTAAATTATACAAAAATTATGTAATAATATCGGTGGTTTTATGAAATCTATACCGACAATACTCTCTCTCTCTCTTTATATATATATATATATATATATATATATCTATATATATATATATATTATATATATATATATATATATATATACGTACAATTCTAATAATTATTATTATTATTACTGATGCCAAAAAAGAGTCTTAAGGTGCATTAAGGCTGTCATTTAGAAACGACATTTATTTTACGGAACAAAGACAAATTATGAATGAAAATGAAATATAAATATAATCTGTTTTATTTATTCAACATTATTATGTTAATATTTAATGGTTCGCAGCGCATTTAGGAAGTAAAAATAGGTGTAAAGCATTCATATATTAAAATTTCGTCACGTCCAAATCGTCACAAACACTATATAGTTTACACGTGTAAATTTGAGTGTAAATTACCCGTTTTTATATAATATATATATATACATATATATATAGAGGTGGATTTACGTATTGGCAGAATAGGCACCTGCCTAGGGGGACAAAGTTTGCCGTATTTCAACATAACAAAAATAGAAATTAAATAACTTATAAGCACTAAGAAATTAAATGTCTTTCACAAAATAAATGTTAAAATAGAAAAAAGAACAGCAGCCTCTAATAGCACATTAGCGATATCAAATGGCACAACTATAAGCCACTGTGGTAACAATTTCCCTGCCTCGGGGCGGAAAAATGCTAAGTAGTATATATATATATATATATATATATATATATATATATATATATATATTGTGACTGTATGGGTGTGGTTAGTGGTTATGTAAGATTGACAAAGGAACCGATGAGCAGATGGTGAATCCCAATTTTAATCTATTACATTTCCTCATTCTGTCTTCGTATCTTATTGATTCCTGATACAGTCAAACATGCAAACTTCAGTTGTCGCTTCTCAAACTATAGCAACAGTATCATTGATAATAATAATAATAATAATAATAATAATATAATAATAATAATAATGATTTTTCATTGTTCAAAAGACAGTAGAGAGATAATACAAGTAAAAAAAAAATTTTGAGTTAGGACAAAGAATTAAGTACTAGCACTACGTAGTACTACCTCTTAGGAACTGGCAAATATGAGGCAATGATTTCATGGCAATAATTACTTATATACATTATAGACAAGTTATAGATTTATAGGCAACACGTAAGGGTCATGACATTTATGTACACTAATTCGAATTTATTCTTGAAATATTAAGTAAATATCCTGTAGAATATATCGGTTAATACTGATTTGCATAAATTTAAATGAAATAAATGGTTATAATGTTAAAAAACAGTAATTTACGGGTGAAGTTAAATTTTTTAGAGGTTCAAAGTGAGATGAAAGAATGGGATATGGTGAGAAGGATGAAGAGGGAGGAGAGAAAGGTGAAGAGGGAGAAAAGGGTGAAGAGGGAAAGAAAGGTGACGAGGGAGAGAAGGATGAAGAGGGAGAGAAAGGTGAAGAGGGAGAGAAGGATGAAGAGGGAGAGAAGGATGAAGAGGGAGAGAAGGGTGAAGAGAGAGAGAGAGAAGGGTGAAGAGGGAGAGAAGGGTGAAGAGAGAGAGAGAAGGGTGAAGAGGGAGAAAAGGGTGAAGAGGGAGAAAAGGGTGAAGAGGGAGAGAAGGTGAAGAGAGGAAGAGAAGGGATGAAGAGGGAGAGAAGGGTGAAGTGAGAGAGAGAAGGGTGAAGAGGAAGAGAAGGGTGAAGAGGGAGAGAAGTTAATGTTCATCCGAGATTTTCCTCTTTATTGAATGAATATGAAAATTTGTATTAGAAACGTTCACCCTTAAATTTGCTCACAGATTACTCCAAATATCAATTTCTTCGTATAAGAGGAATCACCTCGTTGATGTTTCAAATGTGAAGTTAGGTTTTTGGAAAACTAGCTGTAATAATAATAATAATAATAATAATAATAATAATAATAATAATAATAATAATAATAATAATACAGGAGTTATAAAATTGGGCCGCATTAGTTGGCTTGAGCGCTGTCAGTTTTTGGTCCTCCTGAATGATTAGTTTTTTGTAGTAATCATATCTTAGATTCGCTGAATGGTTTACTTGGTTGTTCCCACAATTAACACAGGTGTTTTCTTATATAATATTTTATGAATATGTGAGCAAATATTCAGCTCGTGACGGTCATTAAGCTTAAGAGGTTTTACAGATCTGAACAGAGGGCTTGTGTGTTCGCAGTTGGTTTTAGCAGCTGGTATGATTTCGATCATCTTTTTATGCCATACGAAAGGTGTGTGCAAAGGTGTAATTTATATATATTGTGTATATATATATATATATATATATATATATATATATGTGTGTGTGTGTGTGTGTGTGTGTGAATTTCGACATTTTATTTAATGTGTTTGATGGGCTCTTTTAAAGTTAGTTTGTTATAGAGTTTTTCAACTTGGCCTAATATTTTCAACCCTGACACTCTATTAATTATAGTTTTATCTCCATTTATATTTAAATTTATATTTTGTTTTATATTTATTTTAATCATATGAGGTCCCTGATAGATTTAATTATAATTTACTTGCCTAGATACGGATGAGCTCCATGTTTGTTCTTTCTCGTAAAGTATACCTATTTTGTTAGCAGATATGACAACTGTCGTCATCTGCGTACTTAATACGGGTTGCGGTGTTTAATTATGAAAGTCAATGACATAACGCAGGAATAGGAAGAGTTCCAATATCAAACCCTGTGGCACTCCGTGTATGATTGACTGAAAGTCTGACTCACGTTTGTGTATAGTCTGATGTATTGCGTATCTACTGTTTAAGTAGGATTTGAACCAACCTAATGACACACCACTTCTTATTCCACAAAGAGACAATTTTGGGGTTAGAAATGAGTGTTCTACTGAAGTAAAAGTTTTGGATAGGTTCAGTAAAATTTCAGTTAAAGTTTTTTATTGTTTTAAATTTTTATTGAGTACCTCAGTTAAGGCAATAACGTCATTTTCTGTAGAAGGTTTTGCCTTAAAGCCGAATTGGTAGAATGACAATATGTTCTTCGCGAAACCACTATTAGCTGTCAATATACGATTTTATAAAAAAAAATAAAAATCCGTAGTCGGCAAGATAGATATTGGACAGTAGTTTGTAGCGACTTCCGGGTTACCACTTTTAAATATAGGGCGTACGCAAGCTACCCTTAGAAAATCGGAACAATATCCGGTCTGAAGAGCATAATTATATATAGAGAGGGCATTGAGCAAGCGGTTCAGAAATAATACAGGGTGATTCATTCGCCTGTAGCCTCAGAGTATCGCTAATATATCCGTTGGGGCTACCAGCGAGTGAATCACCCTGTATATCCCGACACGACTTATATGTTTTGTTTGGTATGGAATGTATGAAGCATTTCTTTTGTTTTTAAGACTGTTTAAAGTGTTTATTGATGTATTTACGTCAATTGAGTTTATTGGAAGGAACGAGAAACCTTGTGGGTTTTCTTCCCCAATCAAGTCTCCGAAGGAATTGGGGAATAGAGTGCAGTGGGTGGGGCATTTTCCCCTACCCGCCTTCCTATATACCTCTGAGAAATGTCTGTCGAGTTCGTTCGCTATGGTTATTTAATCAGTAACATAATTATTACTTATAAGAAATTTATGTGGAAAACTGGTATCATTTCTTGTTTGTTTTTTAATGTAAATTCGTTTAAAAATCAATTGAAGTCTAGATTAATAATGGAATACTAATTAAAACCTAGGATTAAATGTACATTACTTTATAACTTGCTCATTTCTCGTATCTAACTATCATTTCTTTGTAATGTATTGATATCATATCTCCACTAATAACTCTGCCTGTATTTGTTTTGTCGTGATTCCCCTTCCTTCATTTGTATAATTATTTACTTTACTCTTTCTTCCATTTATCTTTACTCGTTTTCACAATACTTTATAAACGCGTGGTAGCGGCCGAGGTGGAAACCGTTAACATTTTAAACAATGCGAGGGAGACCGGGGATTAATCATACTCTTGTTTACACTTTTCACTACTTTATTATTGCCGAAACAGACTTAGTTAAAAGGGGTAATGCGAGGAGGGATTTAATTATAATACTTAGGCCGAGAGAGACACAAAAGAATAATCTAAATTCACAATTACATTCTAACACGAAAACACCAAGGTCTTGGGCGCAAGGCGGGCCGGTGACTGAAGGGTACTTCCACAGCCTCCGCTTTTGGGCCCACTCCTGGTTTGCCAACCAGTATTTTATTATAATTTTAATACTCTCTATTAATTTCTTATAATTCATCGTAATTATATTTATTAAATATTATTATATTCTTTTACTTTCTTATAACCAAAACATTCTAATTTTTTTAATTAGACATTACTACATTAATTAGACATTACTACACTCGCATCACCCCCTTGAAAATAAGTTTTACACTAGGAAAACTTATTAATAACGTTTAACAAATTTATTTATTTATTCAACAGTTATTTAGTTTGCAATTTTTTTTCTTTCTTTTTTTTTCTTTAACAAATTCAAGTTAGAGATAGACAAGAAATCATTAGAATGACAAAGTCCACATATCAGATATTTTGTATCATTTTATAAAAATCGAAAACAAACTTTATAATCTTCACAACATTTGCATAAAATAACATTTCACACTAATAATCAAGTTTACAACCTGTAACGAATCTATAACGTGCCAAAAAAAATAACGGACAATTTTCTTAACATTGGTTACACAAATTTCAAGTTCACAATCTATTCCAGCGATTCCTCATCAAAGATCGCTTTACATTCGAAACAGTTATTTATATAGTTATACAGTTATTATCAGGGCAACAGAAAAAATAAGAAAACGTTTATATAAAATACTGACCAGAGCGCACATACTATTTTCACGAAGCACAAAACAAATATGGGCAATAATCGCACCCTTTCACTTATAATTTCATTACATAATAATCAGTACATTCATAGCTGGACGTTGTTTAGATCGCAATCCGCACAGTTGACAACGGACTTCTTCAATTTTCAATCGCAGCTCCTGCTCACTTCGCTAGAATGCAAGGGATTGCTTAAACATGCAACAGGTCAGCACGCTTTAGGTTGGTTCCGCTCTCTCTCCAAATGGCGAAAAAAAACAAGAGAGACGTCCAATTCTAAAAGGATCAAGGGGGGAGATATACTGAAAGTGGAACCACGCACCCGAATTGGACGGAATTTGCAATTCTAGAAGTCGACGAATCAATTCGTCTGTCTCATCTCAACTTTTGTCGGTGAACGCTGCTCTTCCTACGTCTAGCTGAGGGGCTCTCTCACTGGCAATAATCAAACGATCACTTCGCCGTAGGCAGTTTCGCAACAAGCCTACTGTATGTCTGTATGGACAGTAAAGCCTTAGACACTCGTTCAAGCTCTCATGGCTTGCCTACCGAGTGCTAAAACACATATTTAGTGAAGCATCGAGCAGCGTGACCAGCTACTGCCCGAAAAATACCAGTAGACCATCTTCGATCGAAACTTTCCTGTGCCAAGACCCTGCACATTCGGTTTCTTTTGTCTCTTCTCTTCTCTTCCGAAACTGTCCTGCGCCAAGACCCTGCGCATTCGGTTTCTCTTCTCTGTCTCTTCTCATCTCTTCTCTTCTCTCTCTCATCGGTGATCGATCACCTATCGGGTCAACTAAACTCAATGGATGGAACTCGGATCCAACTTAGTTGCCTCCAAATCGAACCTCTAGAAATTTTGAAAAAAAAGTTATTCGAAACGTTTATACTGCTACTGATTATCATTTCATATTTAATTTACCGAATTTTCTCGACAGTTCACTTCGAAACAATAACTACAAATTTGCTCTGGCCAAATTCACGGAAAAACTATTACAAATTTTTACAGAATTCAAAAAATTTTAATCACAGCCTAGCTACCAATTTCATTTATGGTAGTTACATCGGAGAAGATAAAAAATTCATGAAACGCAACGAAACAAAAACTGTACAGTAGAAATATAAAAGCGCCCATACATAGTAACCGTTATTATAATTTAACAAATATTATTATTCAAACTACCTTCAGAAATTACATCGATACATTCAAATACAAAAGACAAAAATGAAACCCAGAAACTTCATGTCATCAATTCTCTGAAAATCACAAACCCTCTTACACATTGGGGGAAGCACACATAGATACCACAAACTTTTGGCCATCTAAAAGGCTCCATCTCCGGGTGAACACTAGAGCCAATGTTTTAACTGCATTAGTAAACCCGACTGAAGTTTTAAACAATAATAATTTTCCAAACCAGTTATTAAATAAAAAAAATTTAAATATTAATACCGAAAATTAATTTAATACATTATTCCAACTTAAAAAGCTAAATTTCATAGGAATCAAACTCGCAATTCACAAATTACACATGAGAGACCACTCTCTCCTTCAACACAAAACCCAGTATGGTTTGTAAATTACAAAAATCCCAGTAATTTATCGTTTCCAAGTGAAACTACAAATTTACATCGTTATTCTAAATAAGAACAGATATTATGAACCCAAAAATACACGCAACCTACTATGTAAACAAAAAAACCAAAACAAATCATTTTATAATGAAGAATGTTCGCTTTGTTTGTAAGCGAGCCTCTGTAAAAATATTTCTAACCGAATGAAACTGCATTACATCCTAACATAATTTTGTAATATTTTCTATGCAAACACGCAAACGAAAAAAAAGACGTTTCATTTTTTTACCCAAAATAAAACATTAAACAAAAAAACCATTCCCTATCACAATAAAATTTAATTTCAGAATAAAAAAAAATTTAAAAGCCTAACTATACAAAACATCACTCGGAATTTGTCTTGAAAATAAAAGAAAAAATAAACAACAATAATCAGCCTACTTACAAAAATTAATGAGTATATAAATATATATAATTATATATATAATTGATATATAAGTATAAGTTAATATATAAGTATAGAATTAATGAGTATATAAAAAAGTAAAAACAAAACAAATTAATTTATCGAAAATTTTACGACACAATTTCTCTATTTCAATTAAACCAATTTAGCTTATATTCAAGTCCCACACAATTCATATACGGCAAACCTATAATCTTACAGCGTCCGAATTGACCCAGTATGAATTAGTATCTTTAAGATTATTTTTCGACGTTCACTTTAAAATTAACTTAACCTATAAAGCGAAAATTAGAAGCGATACTTAAAATTATTTCGGCCTTGCCCTAAAAGCCCGTAAAACTGAATCAACCCAGCTACCTTAATAAACAATCAAATAAGCCGCGATACTTAAAATTATACACCAACTTTCGTCCTTACCCTAAAAGTCTGTAATTAAACAATAAAATAAGCCTACCATTATATACATCCAGTCAAAGAGTAATCTTAAAAACTACCTAATAAATTCTGAAAAATTTTGTTACTCATTGAATCTCTGAGAACGCTCTACTATTATATATATATATATATATATATATATATTATATATATATAATATATATATAATACATATTTTCATTACCTAGAAATGCGTTACAAATTTACGCACAAACTTTTAAAATTTTACTGTATAGAAATGCATGCCACAATCATTTTAAACTACTAAATCAATGTAATTCATATAAGTGTATTTTTTTTTTTACTAATCATTATTACTATTATTATCACCACAATCATTGCTAACTCAGAAAATGCATACACAAAAAACTTTAAACGCAAATTAGGTAGGCTTTAGACAGGAGGGAAAGTGAACGAAAAGAAATGAAAAGAATGATGAGTCACCGGACCGCTTTTTTTTTCAATTTTGAAATTTCTCTCTCCGACCGCGAACTAAAACGAAAGAAACAGCGCGAAGAAGAAACAAACGACTCGCGAATCAAATTTCAGACTCAAATTGAGTCGGGACAGGACTCCAATTTTTGACTCCACATTACAACCGTCTCGACAAGATGACTACGAGGTAAGAGAAATTTTGAGTCAGAGCGGTTTGAAAATCTACTCTCTCCCGCGAGAAGAGGAAAGAAAAAAAAACAAAATTTGGTCGCGCGCGAAATTTCGAAGGGACGCTACGCTGAGAAGAATTTGGAAAATAATGGGCGCCATCTTGAATCATTGAATTTTGACGAAAAGGGAATCAGACTTTGTTTAATTTTATAAATACTCTAAAACGGGTAGCGAAACAGAATATCTACTAATTTTCTTTATACGGAGAACGTGAAAAATGATCGTGATTAATCGAAAGAACACACGCAAAAATTTTCAATTCCTATTTATAAGACACGAAAAAAAATTGCATAAGCCTATTTTAATGACGGAGTACGTGGGTTTGTATTATTAAATTGATAACAATTTAATAAGGTTAGCTGCCACCAGAATGTCGTGATTCCCCTTCTTTCATTTGTATAATTATTTACTTTACTCTTTCTTCCATTTATCTTTACACTCTCTTTAATCGTTTTCACAATACTTTATAAACGCGTGGTAGCGGCCGAAGTGGAAACTGTTAACATTTTAAACAATGCGAGGGAGACCGGGGATTAATCATACTCTTGTTTACACTTTTTACTACTTTATTATTGCCGAAACAGACTTAGTTAAACGGGGTAATGCGAGGGGGGATTTAATTATAATACTTAGGCCGAGAGAGACACAAAAGAATAATCTAAATTCACAATTACATTCTAACACGAAAACACCAAGGTCTTGGGCGCAAGGCGGGCCGGTGACTGAAGGGTACTTCCACAGCCTCCGCTTTTGGGCCCACTCCTGGTTTGCCAACCAGTATTTTATTATAATTTTAATACTCTCTATTAATTTCTTATAATTTATCGTAATTATATTTATTAAATATTATTATATTCTTTTAATTTCTTATAACCAAAACATTCTAATTGTTTTAATTAGACATTACTACATTAATTAGACATTACTACAGTTTCATATCTATAATAGTAATAAATTATCATCAATTTATGTACTGTATTTCCATTATTAGTTCGTTTATGTACGAGTATTAATCAAAATTTAAACGTGACTTATATATATATATATATATATATATATATATATTGTCATGTCTTATATTTTATCTCTCATTAATCCGAGAGCCCAGTAAGGCTCAAAAGATCAAGGACCAAATTATATAAAATAAATATTTTAACATTGACTTTAAATGACTGACTTCACAATCATTTAAATTTATTGTCTAATTTTCAATTAATATTAGTTCGTTTATATCCATTTTAAATTAATTAATACTTTTTAGTCATCATTTATATATTATTAACCATAACTACCTCTGAAGTGATGTTTTATTCTTATTCATCATTCATATATTATTAATCATAACTACCTCTGAAGTGATATTTTATCTTTAATTAATTTGAGAGCCCATTAATGCCTAAAATTTAAAGGCCAAATTAAATAAAATAAATAACACAGGCCTGCGAATGAGAACTTTGTAAGAGTTGTTTTCTTACTAATAACTGATTTTATATAATTCAACTACGCTGATTACGAATAAGGTGTCCATTTTTTTCTATCACGTAAGGATTTTCTGCAAACTGGAAGGGAAAAAACAACAACATAAATAAATATTATTTATTTCAGTTTACATTAGGTACCTATTTCGCTTTGTTATTACTAATTACAAACGCAAACAACTTTAAAAAGAAAGAAGACTATTAACGTCAATTACATATTCATCTTTATTTGTCCTGAGTTTTCTTGTGAATCTATGTCTTTTAGTCTCGAATGTACGTACTGTTCCTTTTCTTTTATGTAATAATTCTGGAGTATCCCGTTTAAACATTCAGCAGTAATCAGCCATCACGCTGATGTCCCACTTTCCCTGATATCTCTTCTCCATTTCTTTGATGTCTTGGTGAAACCGTACTCCTTGTTCTTCGCTGAGTGCTCCGAAACTCTCAGGGAAGTAATCCAAGTGTGAATGTAAGAAATGTAATTTTAAACTCATATTACAGCCCAACTCTTATTTAGCATGTTGTTCACAATGTTTTGGTAATTTGGGTCCTTGTTGTTCCGCAAAAATTTGCTGATAACATCCTTAAAAGCAATTCACGCTTCTTTTTCAAGATTGTTCATTGTTTTTTCAAAGTGTTCATCCAAAGTCAGTTTTCTAATCTGGGGACCAACGAAAATTCCTTCTTTCAATTTTGCTTCCGAAAGAGTTGGGAATTTACCACACAGATACTTAAAACAATCTCCATCTTCGTCCAAGGCCTTAACAAATTGCTTCATCAAGCCCAATTTTATGTGAAGCGGAAGTAAAAGGACTTTCTTCGTGTTAACCAAACTTTCACGTTGAATGTTTTTAGAACCAAGTGTCAGATTGACTCTGCCTGGGCATTCCTTTTTTATCCAATGCTGAGTTCCTGCTCGGCTATCCCATTCACACAAAAAACATGGAAACTTCGTATAACCTGGTTGTTAACCTAACAACATACAAATCACCGTGTTCTTTGTATTTAACCTTAGCTAGAAGAAGCTCAAGATTTTTGTACGTTTCCTTCAAGTGAACCGAATGATCCACAGGAACGGATGCATACAAGTTACCGTTGTGAAGGAGGACGCCTTTAGACTTCTTTTGGAGGAATCAATGAAAAGTCTCCACTCATTTGGGTCATAGACTGCAGAGCCTAGCTTAAGTATTAGTTCCGAAACATTGTTGCAATATACCAGTGAGTTTTCTTGAGAAAAATATTGGATGAATTCTTTTTCTCGATTTCTGTACCAGTAAAATGACGTCCCAGGAGAAAGCAAGTTCTTTGCACGAAGTCTTGATCCCAAAATCTCTGAAGAATCCTTCAGGAGACACAAGTCTCTTACCAAATCATTAAGTTCACTTTGTGTAAACAATTGTGGTTCACCAGATGTTTCGGTTTAAAAACAATCAATATCATCGTTTCTATCGTCATCAGACACCGAATCAGATGAAGTTATATCAAGAGTATTTGGTTTAGTAGGTACAGGTATACCAGGTCCATGAGCAACAGGTCTTATAGCAGAGTGAAAGTTTGGATAAGAAATTTCCTTTTTATTTTTAGTATTGTAGCCTTGCACGTTACATGAACAAAAATAGCAGTCATTGCTGTGATTTCTAGGCTCACGCCAGACCACTGGAATCCCAAAAAGTAAAGAATCCTTTTTACCTTTACTCCACAGTCTAAGTTGTTCAACACAAACACTGCAAACTTTATGTGGAGCCTATGATTTGTCTTGATTCCCAAGTTTCATTCCGAAGTACGCAAAGGATGCTTTCTTGACGAAGTCTGTAATATCTCGCCTTTGTTTTTTCACAGTAAATTTTCCACAAATATAACAGAAAATGTTTGGGCTATTTACATACCCTCTGGTTGCCATAGCGACAAATAAACAAATTTCAAAAGCGAAATATAGTCACCGCGCACCTTTGAATAATAAAGAACTATAACCTCGCACGCACTAGACAGACTGACTCATCTCGTGGCTTGTCAATCACTTATATACTAGCGTTGCGTTTCTCGAATGTTCTAGAAGATGCTATGACGTCACTTCTGATCTGGCAGCATTTATAGACAGTAGTTTTTATATCTTTTTAATCAAAATTTAATTGAGTCAATCTTAATGAAAATTACTTACATATGTAATATGAAATATGACATTTTATGAAAAATCTGTACGTGATGGCGAAAAATGAATATTATTTTCGGAATCAGCGTGAAAAAATTACTATATAAGTGATAAAATATTTCGGACAACAAAACCATCGCAGGCCTGTGTAATCTAGTTTTACAATTATTTATTTTATGTCAAAATTATTTTTTTAACAAAAATTGTAAAATTGTAAAATTATAAAATTGTAAAATTGTAAAATTTTATTTATTTTATAAAAAAAAAAAGAATTATTTCATTACTTTATTAGTAAATTTCCACATTAATTTTCGCTCATCATTTATTTATTTCATTCACGAAATTTATCTGATGCTTGATTCATTTGTTAAAGTTGTATTTAGTTGTAGTGTAAAGTAATATTTTATTATCATATCATTTTTACTTAATATTATTCTTTTTAAGATATCTCTCAACTACAAATAAATGCCCCATCAAATGCCAAGCGTATAATGATGAAAATCCTGGTCATTTATCGTAAAATTTTGAATTTCATAAATTTTAAAATCTTAAAAATTAGCATTTTAAATTGCGCAGTGAATGAACTTACATGTCACTTAATTGTGCATATATACACGTGCGAGTAATATATCTATATATTGCATGATAACTATAGATATATAAAGATAATAAAATTATTTCACGAAAGTAACACGTGATAAATATTTATGATGAATAAAACCACGAAGGAAAGGAAACACAGAATGATGTTCAAGCGCTTTCGTCTAATGACATCCTCAGGAACACTGAAGTAAATAAAGAGTTCAAGACTATATACAGGTTACAAAAGAAAAAAATATATATATATATACAGGGCGTCCCAAAAAAATGTATACACATTTTAACAGCTGATAGCTCAATTGATGTTTCTTTCTTTCCAAGTTTAAACCCATTAGAATTATAATGGCAGTCAGACTAAGCTTTGAACAAAGGAAATTCATTCTAAAATGCTACTGGAAGTGTGAAAACGCAGTTGAAGTGCAAAGACAGTTTAGGAGGGAGTTTCAAACAGATCCACCAACGCGACTTACCATCACTCGAATCAGAGATAAGTTTGAAGCCGATGGAACTGTTCAGAATGTCCACAAGAAGCGTTCCGGAAGACCACGGACATCGACAAGCCCCACAAAGCAAGAAAGAGTACTGGAAACGTATCACCAAAGTCCAAGAAAATCTGTGCGGCAAGCGAGTCGTGAGGTAGGAATTTCAGAATCGTCTGTCCAACGCATTTTGAAGCGCTGTCAATGGAAAAGTTACATTCCAAGATTAGTCCATGCTATTATGAAGATGATCCGGACCGAAGAGTGGAGTATTGCGAGTGGTACTTGGCACGATGTGGATGTGGATTGGACGAAGGGGTTTCGTAGAATACCCTCCGCGTTCACCCAGACCTCACCCACTAGACTTTTTTTTATGTGGGGATACTTAAAGACAAAGTCTACGCTATAAAACCTGCAACAGTCGCTGAATTGAGAGCAGCCATTGAACGAGAATGCACACAAATACCAAACGAAATGTTTTCGTGATGTTTGCGATTCCATTGCTTCGCGTTTATCAGCAGTGCCTGGACCAGAACGGACGTCAGTTTGAAAACAGGCGTTGACAAAACAATTAAATAATGTCTGTAGATTCTATTACATTTTGAAAATGAAATGTATTTTATAAACACTGCCTTTATAAGTATTTAAAGTGTGTATACATTTTTTTGGGACGCCCCTGTATAATATATATATATATATATATATATAATAAATATAGAATAAAAATTGTGGAAGGAGCATACAAATTGTAAAGAAAACTACCAATTTTAGCACTTTGCCCGAATTCACACAAGATCATATTTTTAGTTAATGCCTGAATGATATATAGTCACAAAAATACAAAAAAATAAAAATATATATATATATATATATATATATATTATATATCTATATATATATATATATATATATAAAATTAAAATAAAAATTGTAAGAGGATATACATATTTATAAGGGAAACTACCCACGTTTTAGCACTCTGCCCTTCTTGTCTAAATTCTTTCTGAACGAATTCAACACAAGATCAAATGGATTGTTTACAACCAATTTTCTAGATAAGGCCTGAATGATATATAGGTCACAAAAAATTTTAAAAAATATAAAACTAAATTGAAAAATAAAAATTGTAAGAGAAGCATACGAATTTATAAGGAAACACTACCAAAGTTTTAGCACTCTACCCTTCTTGTCTAAATCCATTCTGAACGAATTCAAAACAACGGGATCGATGGGATTTAGACAAGAAGGGTAGAGTGCAATGTTCCCTCTAATTTTTTTTAGTCCGTGTGCGCAAGAAATTTTCGTTGTGCATACATTTAGATTCATGGTGAAAAATTTGTGCAAACTTTTCTGAGCGCTATTATCTTCAAAATTAAATATATATAAATATTAAATACTTAATAAATAATATTTCCATGAGGTGATAGCTTGGTCATTACGGTACTATTAAATGGATATTAAAAAACTGTTTACGATATTATATATTCTTAAAAAAGAAAACATTTTATCCATTCTAAAAATATTAATAAAATAAAAATAGTAAAATAAAATTCAACAAAATAAAGAAATAAAATAAAATAACATTAATTGAAAATGACTATTTTAGTTATCATTTCTCAAAACAATTTTTAGCATTTAGCAATTTAAAATAGACTATCAAGATTAATACATGATTTTATCCATTCACAAAATAGGAATAAAATAAAAAATAATAAATTCAATAAAATAAAATATAATCAAAATAACATTAAATGAAAGTGCCTTTCACTTAAGTATGATTATGATTCTCCTACGATCTTTAGCATTTGCCCATTCCAAATAAACGCTATGAAGATTAATACATCCGTCATCATTCAGGTAACTTTTAATTCGCATAAGCATGTCCAAATGATTTTCTTTCAAGCGGTTTCTTAATTTGTTCTTTATAGAATTCATTAAACTGAAATTTTTGAAATTACTTCATTTACTGTCGTGACTCATGATACGCTTGAGCCTGTGCGCGTTTTATTTTGCTGTGTGCGCGGGTTTCACAACGCGTGTGCGCGCGCACACGCGCACACTTTAGAGGGAACATTGGTAGAGTGCTAAAACTTTGGTAGTGTTTCCTTATAAATTTGTATGCTTCTCTTACAATTTTTATTTTTCAATTTAGTTTTTTTTTTTTTTTTTTTGTGACCATATATCATTCAGGTCTTATCTATAAAAGTGGTTGCAAACCATCCATTTGATCTTGTGTTGAATTCGTTCAGAAAGGATTTAGACAAGAAAGGCAGAGTTCTAATTATTTTTATTTTTCAATTTATTTATATATATATATATACAGTGCCCGCGAAAAGTATCCGATCACCCTTGAAATTTGTATTTTTTACATAAAAAACAATGTTTAAATGTATACTAACCTTATATTAGTATTTTGTCATCTGTCCTTTGGTTTGGATGACTTGTTCTAGACGTTTTGGCATGGATTTAATCAAGTTTTGACAAACTTCCACTGATATTTCCTTGCACCATACCTTTTTGATGGCCTCTTGTAATTTTTTGACTGAGCCAGTGTCGTGGCATTCAACCTTATTTTTTATTATTAGCCACAGATTTTCTATCGGATTGAGATCTGGACTATTACCAGGCCAATCCAAAATATCAAATTTATTGTCAGTAATCCATTTTGTCACTATTTTGGCCCTGTGACATGGTGCACCATCATGCATGTATGTTTTTGTCCTTTGGATTGCCATTGCCATTGGAAGTTTATCCTGTAGCATTGCTAAATACCGTGCACCATTCATAGTTGTGTTCTTCGGAAGAAAATATAAGTTTCCACGCCATAGTAACCGAAACAACCCCAAACCATCACACTTGGAGGGTGTTTCATTGTCTTTAGGGTGTATTTAGGGTCCATCCTATTTGAGCCAATAGGCCGGCGAACCTTTTTTGGACAACTTCTGAATGTCAAAAATGTCGACTCATCGCTAAATAAAACCTTCTTCCAGTCATCAACAGTCCAATGAATGTATTTTTTACAAAATGCGACACGTTTTTTACGCATTTTTTCATTAATGAACGGTTTCTTAGCAGCATGGCGAGATGGTAATCCGAGTTCTTTTTGGAGCCGCTCCTGGATAGTTCGTTCAGAAACACCAGATAACAAATTATTCATATTAAATTTTATTTCTTTCGCAGTTATTGTTGGGTTTTTTCAATACTAAACGTTTCATAAGTTTGTCTGTTCACGAATTTGTTTTTCTCGGTCTGCCAGATCGTTTTTAGGGACTGGCGTGGTTAGGCCACCATTGTTCTTAGCCCGTGAAACCCATAATTAACGGTACTTTGGGATATGTTTAATTCCTTAGCTATCTGTCTCTGTGATTTCCCACATGCATGCAAAGCAACAATAGCACCTCGACAATCACTCTTAAGTTGTTTTTTAGCACACATATATATAAATTTTATTTACACCACTTTCTGTAAAAAAAAAAAAATATCAAGAAATTTACAAAACAGTGAAATCTGACAAATTTGAGACACAGCCACCCGCAACGAAGGCTACCAGAACACTAATTTGAGAATGCGTTGGATAGCTCTCATATCAGCGAGCAACCTCAAAGTTACCAGATGTCGCTAGAACAAATAGAAAGTGAATTACGTGTCTCTGAATATTAAGGGAAAATATTGTATTTTCTTGAGTGATCGGATACTTTTCGCGGGCACTGTATATATATATATATATATGAAAATTATTTCACGAAAGTAACACGTGAAAAACATTTATGATGAATAAAACCACGAAGGAAAGGAAACAGAATGGTGCTCAAGCGCTTTCGTCTAATGACATCCTCAGGAACACTGAAGTACATAAAGAGTTACAGCCTATATATAGGTTACAGAAAAAAAAAAAAAATAAAATAAAAATAAAATAAAAAAAAAAAAAAAAAAAAAAAAAAATATATATATATATATAATAAACTGAGAAACAAAATTAAAGGATTGTGGGAGGGGCACACAGATTTATAAGGAAAAACTATCGATTTTTAGCACAAGATAAGATTAAATGAATTGTTTCCAACCAATGTTATAGATAAAAAAAAAATATATATACCAATTTATACTGGAAATCTGCCCGGGTTTTAGCACTCTGCTCTTTTTGTATATAAAAATTGAAAAATTATCGATTTTTAGCACAAGATTAAATGAATTGTTTCCAACCAATGTTAAAAAAAAAAAATATGTACAAATTTATACTGGAAATCTGCCCGGGTTTTAGCACTCTGCCCTTTTTGTATATAAAAAATTGAAAAATAAAAGTTATTAGGGTGGCATACAAGTTTACCAAAGATTTAGCGTTCTACCTTTCTTATCTAAATCTGTTCTGAAGGAATTCAAAACAACAGGATCGAGTTGAAAAGGACCTTTGCTTATGTTGAAGTTATTTGTAAGTTGGATAATGGCAGACTCAAGAATATTTCTATTAACAATGTTGCTAGAGTGAAATAAAACTGAAGCATTATTCCAATCAATACAGTGGGATAACTCTGACAAATGGACAAAAATGGCACTGGACAACTGTCCTGTCCTAACGGAATATTGATGCTGTTTTATACGTGTGTGCAAATCCTTTCCGTCTGACCTATGTAAAAGGAATCACATTGTTTACAACCAATTTTATAGATAATGCCTGAATTATTGGTAGGGCTATTTTTTACTGATATTTTTCACAATATTGTTATACGAAAATACTACATTAATATCCAAAAGTTTAAGTATATTAGCAATACCTAAAAAGCCCTGGAAAAATGGAAGTACTAAAATATTTTTTGACAAAGCACGAATGTTATTATTGACACGATAGAAAGTTCGTTTTGCCTTGTTGAGACAAGATTCCATAAACGCAGATGGATAACACAGAAAGATATCAGAAAGATGAACGAGCTTCTCCAGGACCCCGCCACATACACCAAACTTAGGAAGAACCCGCAGGATGACGTCATTAAATCATTTAATAGTGGCTTAAAACGCATTCTCAAAGATCATAAGGACTTAATTCCGCTTTTCATGTCCACTTCACCTTCTCTGCCCTACCTTTACGGTCTTATTAAAACCCACAAACCTGGCAACCCTATGCGCCCTAGTATTAGCTCGGTGGGCTCTATTACTTATAAACTCTCCAAATGGCTTGTCAAAGTCTTGTCCCCCATTCTCGGAACTATCTCTGATTCACGTGTAAAAAATTCCATGGATCTTACTGAAAAATTGAATAATGCACGTACTGAAACTAACGATAGATTGATCAGTTTTGACGTTTGTTCATTGTTTAAAAAGTGCCGATTGACGATATGCTTGACTTTCTCTCCCAAGAATTACATAAGTATGACCTGCCACTACCTTCACACATTGTTTTGGAACTTATTAAGCTTTGCATCAAAGACTGTAAATTCACTTTCAATAACGAGTATTATCAACAAGTTTTTGGGATAGCCATGGGCAACCCCTTGTCGCCCCTCCTCTCCAATATTTATATGGAGTTTTTCGAAATTACTTACATTCCGAGAATCCTGGGGGTTGGCATCCCTTGGTTGCGGTACGTCGACGATATTTTGTGTATCTGGCCCATGAATCGTGACCTGGATAACTTCCTCCTTCAGTTAAATGATCAAGTCCCCTCCATTAAGTTTACTTTAGAAGTGGAACAAGACAATTCAATCCCATTTTTGGATGTGCGTGTACATAGGGAAAGCCCAGGTTTTAAGTTTAGTATCTATCGGAAAAAAAAAAAATTTGTCCTACGTACACTTTTACTCGGGACATGACACCCCCACTAAGAAGGCCATTTTTTCTTCACTGTTTCTCCGTTCCCTTAGGATCGCCAGTCCGGAATACATCGATGCCGAATTAGAAAAAATCAACGGTATTGGAAGTGATCTGTGTTATCCATCTGCGTTTATGGAATCTTGTCTCAACAAGGCAAAACGAACTTTCTATCATGTCAATAATAACATTCGTACTTTGTCAAAAAATATTTTAGTACTTCCATTTTTCCCGGGCTTTTTAGGCATTGCTAATGTCTTAAACTTTTGGATATTAATGTAGTATTTCATATAACAATATTGTGAAAAATATCATAGTAAAAAATAGCCTTACCAATAATTCAGGCATTATCTATAAAATTGGTTGTAAACAATGTGATTCCTTTTACATAGGTCAGACGGGAAAGGATTTGCACACACGTATAAAACAGCATCAATATTCCGTTAGAAAAGGACAGTTGTCCAGTGCCCTTTTTGTCCATTTGTCAGAGTTATCCCACTGTATTGATTGGAATAATGCTTCAGTTTTATTTCACTCTAGCAACATTGTTAATAGAAATATTCTTGAGTCTGCCATTATCCAACTTACAAATAACTTCAACATAAGCAAAGGTCTTTTTCAACTCGATCCTGTTGTTTTGAATTCCTTCAGAACAGATTTAGATAAGAAAGGATGACGTCATTAAATCATTTAATAGTGGCTTGAAACGCATTCTCAAAGATCATAAGGACTTAATTCCGCTTTTCATGTCCGCTTCACCTTCTCTGCCCTACCTTTACGGTCTTATTAAAACCCACAAACCTGGCAACCCTATGCGCCCTAGTATTAGCTCGGTGGGCTCTATTACTTATAAACTCTCCAAATGGCTTGTCAAAGTCTTGTCCCCCATTCTCGGAACTATCTCTGATTCACGTGTAAAGAATTCCTAATCTTTGGTAAATCTTTGGTAAACTTGTATGCCACCCTAATAACTTTTATTTTTCAATTTTTTTATATACAAAAAGGGCAGAGTGCTAAAACCCGAGCAGATTTCCAGTATAAATTTGTATTTTTTTTTTTTTTTTTTTTTTAACATTGGTTGGAAACAATTAATTTAATCTTGTGCTAAAAATCGATAATTTTTCAATTTTTATATACAAAAAGAGCAGAGTGCTAAAACCCGGGCAGATTTCCAGTATAAATTTGTATTTTTTTTTTTTTTATCTATAACATTGGTTGGAAACAATTCATTTAATCTTATCTTGTGCTAAAAATCGATAGTTTTTCCTTATAAATTTGTGCCCCTCCCACAATCCTTTAATTTTGTTTCTCAGTTTATTGTGTATATATATATATTTTATTTTATTTTTTTTTATTTTTTTTATTTTTTTTTTCTGTAACCTATATATAGGCTGTAACTCTTTATGTACTTCAGTGTTCCTGAGGATGTCATTAGACGAAAGCGCTTGAGCACCATTCTGTGTTTCCTTTCCTTCGTGGTTTTATTCATCATATATATATATATATATTTCTTTTTTTATATATTTTTCGTGACCTATATATCATTCAGGCATTAACTATAAAATTTGATCTTGTGTTGAATTCGGGCAAAGTGCTAAAATTGGTAGTTTTCCTTACAATTTTGTATGCTCGTCCCACAATTTTTATTTCTATATATATATAATATATTTTTTTTTTCTTTTGTAACCTGTATATAGTCTTGAACTCTTTATTTACTGCAGTGTTCCTGAGGATGTCATTAGACGAAAGCACTTGAGCACCATTCGGTGTTTCCTTTCCTTCGTGGTTTTATTCATCATATATACTGTAAAGATAAATACGTAGCCAAATAGATAGATAGATAAATAGATCGATAGATAGAGAGATAGATAGATAGATTTCTAAATCTTGTCACCGAGCGTAGGGCCTATTTCAGAAAGTTTCTCATAGTTTCTGAACTCCCTGCAATGGAATAATTACAGAGGTTCAAAAATGGAATGATATTCTTTAAAAAAAAATCCATTTTAGCTTATGATTTGTGTAAATTTTAAGTGAATAAATGAATAAAAAAAAAGTCAATGAGAAACTATATAAAAACAGCTTAAAATTTTTTTGTAGTGATATACAGGTTTTTATAAAAAGAGTTGTGTTTACTCATTCACCCTTCCATTGTTCTTCATACTTATATAATAATAATGGGTTCAGAATCATCGTTGCAATTTATACATAACTTAACATATATATATATATATATATATATATATATATATATATATACGAGTATATAGATATGTATGTATGTATGTATGACATCATCCTGAATTTGAGAAAAGAGTTAAAAAAAAGAACCCCTTCAAAATAAACAAATACAGAAAATCTGAAGTGGTTTATATATAGGATTGTGATTGATACAGGTAAATTTGTGTTGCCTCAGGGAGAAAACACACACTTGCGGTACATCTTGCTCCTGAAGGACTTGGAGCATCTCCAGGACACCCCAGTTATTACCATGACTGGTAATAACTGGGGGTGTCTGCGATACAAACTAACGAAACCTGCAATAAATTAAATGAGGATATGGATGTTCTTTTGACTAGACTAACACAGAGTATTGTGGTGATGAACCATGTATGAAAGGTTCTTCAGTACTTTGACCCACTATTTTCTTGGTAATGCTGCTGCGAGCTACTCGTACCCTGAAATGGGCGTATGAGTGGAATGGTGATCTATGTAAAAAGATTTTTAACTCTTCATACTTCCACTTAAACTATGAATGCATCGATGATTTTATATATATATATATATATATAATATATATATACCTTGGTAACGTTTGGTTTTGCTTCCGCTTGAATTGTTCATTCTAACGAAGGTCAAGCTTGTTGCCTTGCCAATATACAGTGTGTGTATATATAATATATAATATATATATATATAATATATATATATATATATAATATATATATATATATGAAAAATTATTTCACGAAAGTGACACGTGAAAAGTATTTATGATGAATAAAACCACGAAGGAAAAAGAAACACAAAGGGGTGCTCAAGCGCTTTCGTCTAATGACATCCTCAGGAACACTGGAGTGAAAGGACAGATCAAGGCAATATATAGGTTACAAAAATAAACATACATACATACACATTCACATAATATACACATATATATATACATATATATATATATATATAAATATATACATATATATAGTAAGCATAGAAAAAAATTGTGGGAGGAGCCAACATTTATATGGTCACAGAAGAATAAAGAAATAAAAATAAATATAAATATAAATTGAGAAAAAATTAATTACAAAATAGTGCCTTAGTGATATATATGTCACAGCCTAAATAATCATAAAGAAATAAACAGGCAAATAAAAAAAACCCATAAATACATATACATACATATATATATAATATATACATATATATACACATATAATATATATATATATATATATAAAGACACTTTTAGCACTTTGGCCGACCTTCCATATAAATTCAAATGGCTTTTTTATAGAACAGGTCACAAAAGAATAAAGAAATAAAAATAAATAAATATTGTAAGTAGAGTCTACCAATTCAAGCTCAAGAGGGAGGTTTTTACAATCGATTTAATAGATGCTGCCAAAATGATATATATGTCACATTATTAAAAATAAAAATTGAAAGATAAATTTTAAGAGAGGCACACCAATTATAAGGGAAAAAATTACCACATATGCATATTATAGTCACAAACGAATACAAAAGTACAAATAAATATAAATTGGAAAACAAAATGATCCCTAGATGATATAAAGAACAATAAAATATATATACAACCTATTTACGGTATATATACGAAATATAAACGCAATATATACAGAATATATATATATATATATATATGCATAAGGGAAAAAAAATTACCAAATTTGTTTTTATAATTATTGTCTGAGAAAACGGTAGGTCGCAAAGAATAAAGAAATAAAAATAAATATAACTTGAAAAAATTACAAATAATACACGTACACATATATACCCGCATACCCAAATATATATATACATATACACACATATATACAAACACACACACACACACACACACATATATATATATATATATATACAAGCTTGACCTTCACGAAATGAGAAATCATCCCGCAGAACCTTTGTGAGGTTGTAAGGTAAGGTAAGGTACATACACATATACATATATATATATATATTTAACTGCATACATACATACTACATACATACATACAATACACACATACATACATACATATACACACATAACATACAAACACATTTAACTGCAATGACCACACACATACACACATACACATACATACATACACATACACTCATACAGCAAAAAATTGAAAAATAAAATTGTAAGGGAAACAACCGACAAAAACAAATTTTTTACCAAAGATTTAACAACCTGCCCTTTTTGTTTAAATCCATTCTGAAGGAATTCAGAGCAACGGGATCAAGTTGAAACAGACCTTTACTCATGTTAAGGTTATTTGTAAGTTGAATTATAGCCGACTCAAGAATATTTCTATTAACAATGTTGCTAGAGTGAAACAAAACTGAAACATTATTCCAATCAATACAATGGGATAACTCTGACAAATGGACAAAAAGGGCACTGGACAACTGTCCCGTTCTAACGGAATATTGATGCTGTTTTACACGCGTTTGCAAATCCTTTCCCGTCTGACCTATGTAAAAGGAATCACATTGCTTACACCCAATTTATAGATAATGCCTAAATTATTGGTAGGGCTATTTTTTACTATGATGTTTTTCACAATATTGTTATATATATATATATGTATATGTGTATGTACCTTACCTTACCTTACAACCTCACAAAGGTTCTGCGGGATGATTTCTCATTTCGTGAAGGTCAAGCTTGTATATATATATATATATATATATGTGTGTGTGTGTGTGTGTGTGTTTGTATATATGTGTGTATAGTATATATATATTTGGGTATGCGGGTATATATGTGTACGTGTATTATTTGTAATTTTTTCAAGTTATATTTATTTTTATTTCTTTATTCTTTTGCGACCTACCGTTTTCTCAGACAATAATTATAAAAACAAATTTGGTAATTTTTTTTCCCTTATGCATATATATATATATATATATATTCTGTATATATTGCGTTTATATTTCGTATATATACCGTAAATAGGTTGTATATATATTTATTGTTCTTTATATATCATCTAGGGATCATTTTGTTTTCCAATTTATATTTATTTGTACTTTTGTATTCGTTTGTGACTATAATATGCATATGTGGTAATTTTTCCCTTATAAATTGGTGTGCCTCTCTTAAAATTTATCTTTCAATTTTTATTTTTTAATAATGTGACATATATATCATTTTGGCAGCATCTATTAAATCGATTGTAAAAACCTCCCTCTTGAGCTTGAATTGGTAGACTCTACTTACAATATTTATATTTATTTTTATTTCTTTATTCTTTTGTGACCTGTTCTATAAAAAAGCCATTTGAATTTATATGGAAGGTCGGCCAAAGTGCTAAAAGTGTCTTTATATATATATTATATATATATATATGTGTATATATATGTAATATATATATATATATGTATGTATATGTATTTATGGGTTTTTTTTTTGCCTGTTTATTTTCTTTATGATTATTTAGGCTGTGACATATATATCACTAAGGCACTATTTTGTAATTAATTTTTTTCTCAATTTATATTATATTTATTTTTATTTCTTTATTCTTCTGTGACCATATAAATGTTGGCTCCTCCCACAATTTTTTTCTATGCTTACTATATATATGTATATATTTATATATATATATATATATGTATATATATATATGTGTATATATATGTGAATGTGTATGTATGTATGTTTATTTTTGTAACCTATATATTGCCTTGATCTGTCCTTTCACTCCAGTGTTCCTGAGGATGTCATTAGACGAAAGCGCTTGAGCACCCCTTTGTGTTTCTTTTCCTTCGTGGTTTTATTCATCATATATCTATATATATATATATATATATATATATATATAATATAATGTGTGTGTGTGTGTGTGTGTGTGTGTGTGTGTCAACTAAAAACGTAAAGCTGTAAAACGTAAAAGTATCATATATCTGATGTAGAATTCATGCATGGCAATTAAAAAACCGATATATCGATATATTGATATACACAAATTCTAAGAATTAAAATTGGTCACAACAGTTGTCACTATCAGTTCCATTATTGAAGTCTTGTATAGTGACATAAGCGTATACGTAAATGCATGAAAAATAAAGTCATTTGAAAAGATGTTACGTACATAAGACTATAGCAGTAATCTGCGCCTGTAAACATGTATGTAAAACAGGCTTTTATCAATATTTCACTCACATACATACGTTTTCAATACGGTTATTTACACGTGGTGTTCTGTAGGCGTTTATATATAGTCTCAGGGACATCATACCGGTGCGTTGGTGTATAAGTATAGATATATTATAGAAATTTTAAGCTATAATTATATTTATTGAATAAATTTTCAACAGGTAAAAAAAATAAAAAATTTCGACAAGGTGTAGGTGTATGTGAACGTATAAGTATAGGCATAGGTGTAAGTATATCCCTATAAAAAAACAAGTGTATTCTTCTTTATCAATAATTTTTTTCTTAAAAAAGGGAGTCTTAAAATAGAATTGGTCTTTCTTACACATGATCTTCCACCTTCCATTTTACTTATAGTTAACCCTTTACCGCACAGTGTTAACTTTACCAATTTTGTTCTGGCTAACGCCAGACGATTTTTTTTCAATTTCGGAAAAGACCTCTGTGCTGTAAAGGGTTTATGAGAATGATCCAAATTTAAAAAATTGTGTATTTGTTAATGATTTCATTGTTTTGTTTTATTTAAAGTGTTGCATTTATATGGCATGGAAATGCATGGGTATGCATGGGTATAGGTAAAGGTATAGGTAGATAATCGAATTTTAGTTGATATTAATATAGAAATTTCTTTCCAAAGGAGACTGGAAAAATTGTACTTGGTATAGAGCAGTGGTTCCCAACCTTTTTCACTCCATTCCACCCCCCCTTGGAAAACCTTAAAAATCCCCGTGGACCCCCTTCATTTTTCCCCCAAAGAGCATAGCAATCTATAAGTATAACATAAGCATAACCACTGCATTACCAAGGGAATAATCCGGTAGTAATGGTTATATAGACATTACCTCTTGCTTGCCAAATCTGAATAAATAAATAAAAAACTTATTTTATTTCAGATTTCCCAGATTTCCTTGAAAATTTTCCAACTTTTCATAGCCCGCCGTGGACCCCCCGGGGTCCATGGACCCCAGGTTAAGAACCACTGGTATAGATATAGAAGGATCTTTTGGAAAAGGTATAGAAATAAAGTGAAGGCGTAGAATTAAAAAGTTAAAGAAATAGCCTATAAGTATAGAAATGAACTTAGAACGCTATCCCTGCGTAGTTTAAATACATATTTATATTATTGCGTGCAAACTAACATATGGAAGGTCATCCTGTATATATATATATATATATATATATACTTTTGTCTTTGCACGATGTTCTGCAAAAGTAAAATAACATATAATAGATTGCATTCACTCATTATGCAGGACATAATATATATATTATATAATATATATATATATTATATATATATATATATATATATATATATATATATATATATATATATATATATATATATATATAAAAGTGAATGCAGGATGTTCAAGGAGGAAACTGCGCAGCGAGTTATCAGTAATTTGTAGTTAGTTCAAAATATCCTGTGGTGAAACTCTATGTTTCCCAATGTCTCCAGATTCTTATCTCTGAAGCACTTAAAAACGCCGTGTTTATGAACAACCCACGGATTCCATATAGACGAATCAATATCCGAGATTTTTCGTGTCATGAATAACATATAGAACCGGATGAAATGGAGCTCGTGTTTCACAACATGAAGCAGCGTGACCACCTCTGCTTCGGGACGAGAGTTGAGTACTGTGGCATTAACGAACGTTTTACTTCTCTATCCGCTTTTGTTTTTTCGTTATTTTTCCGTTACTCTTTCATTACTGCCCTTTTTTTTTTTACATATAATAAGTTTGTTTGTTTATAAGTCTGTTTGTTTGTTTGTTTGTTTGTTAAAAATCTTATAAGGGCTGCATTTGTGATTCATAATGCACGTAGTTACTTGGTTGGGTTGATTGAATTGTCATTTTGCTTATATTTGGATTGAGTTTAAAGTCTCTGTATAAAATCTTAGCAAATTACCCTAAATACGTTATATTACATAGAATAAACTGAAGACGTGGAAAAACAAGGAAGGTTTGAAATTGCAGAAACTCTGACTTCCTGGTCTAAATTGTGTAGAGCAAGCCTAGGGTGATACGAATGTGCTTGTGATTGCAACAAGGACATTTATGTTGCTTTGGAGAGGAAACAAACTCGTGGTGCATCTTGTTCCTGAAGAACCATGCATCCGGACTTGAAATAGGCACGAAAATGGATATAAATCAGACTGTTCACAGATAACACAGAACACTGTTGCCTCTAGCGGTGATTACGTACGGGAGCCTCGTTAGTACGTTGACTCTACATAAGTGGCAATAATGCTACAAGCTGCTTGTGCCCTGAATGAGAACTTTGTGTAAAACAGTGAAACTATATATACACCTGGTATACCTGGTAGTAGTTTCGTGCGTTGGTCTCTCTTCACACGTAGGTCAAGCTGGTGGCCCCGCCTCTAGGCCTGGCTTGATGGAGGAGCGAGTTGCTTTCTTGCGCTCTCCACTGCACATAGCCAGGTACACCCGGCTCATCTGGTACCGTCGTGAACCAGGCATCTAACCTTCTTTTGAAGACTTCAACTTTAACCCCTGTCATGTTTCTGAGGTCCTTTGGAAGCTGCTTAAAAAATCTTGGCCCCTGACAACCAAACTATTTTCTTTTAGTGTTGAGGAGATCCCTTGTCAGCCTCTTAGTTTTGGAAACACTACACATTCTACCTTTCCTATTTTCCAAGTGTTATTTGGGTGGTAACTGGGTTTAGTTTGAGGTATGGTACCAGTTTTTCGATCCTTTCCATGCATATATTATGGTGTACCTCTTCTTTCTTCTTTCTAGGAAGTACAGACCTAGTTTACATAGTCTTTTCCAGTAGTTGAGTTCTTTGCAACCATCGATCTTGGCTATATATAATAAAAAAAAAATATATATATATATATATATATATATATACACATATATAAAATATATAAAATATAATATATAATATAATAAGTATTTCTTTTTATTTCTGATCCAAACATTTTATTATCTATACATTCTATAGTCAATTAATTCATTTGTGATTTTTTTTTAAACCTTTCTACAAAATACGGTCTTATAAACAGAAGTACATAAAAATATCAAACATGAACGCAAAAATGAATAATCGATGCGTGGAATTTAATTATAGTTGACTTAATAAGGAACTGTGCTTGCAAGAATACACGCAGGCAGAAGATTTTCATTCGGCGTGAAACAAATTTTAATTTCCAGCCAGTTGGGAGGAAGTCTCTCCAAATCATGTTCATGGATATAAAAATTCAGATAAAAATTATGACAGGGTTTGGTGTTCATGCAGAATATGGCGGTCGTGCAGAAAGCTAGTGGATTATATATATATATATATATATATATATATATATATTATATATATATATATATATATATATATATATATATATATATATATATATATATATATATATTTTAAGTTCGGGAAGAACCGATTCACCTCTATTTAAAAGGCATATCTCGGCGGAAAAACAAAGAAAAGTGAGAGGAAAGACAGGAAAAAGAACGGGTGGAGGGGACAGTCGAAGTGGAAAAAGACCAAGGATGACAAGGACTGCAAGTCGAGCCCCATCATCCTTGGGTGCTAGGGCCGGGAGGGCGCACGTGAAACTTCCTGGAACAAGCACGTACAAACGAGCACAAAGAGCACTCAAGAGCACGAGCTTAGAACCCCCTTGCGGGGATATATATACAGTATATATATATATTATATATATATATATAATATATATATATATTATATATATATATATATATATTATAGGGTGGGCGGAAAGTAGCTCCCTATTTTGGATTGGTAAAAAAACGTATATTATCCATTTATTTCAGAAGAAATAATATGAAAAGGTAGGCATACATGGTAGGTTTTCTCTAAAATTCAATGTGGACTCCAATCTTTCCACCAGCTTCTGGAGCCGCCCAGGAATGGCGTCCACTGACTTTAGCAGGAACTCCGGCGGGATGGAGGACATGACTTCCCGAATTCGGTCCTCCAGTTCTTCCAATGTCCTCGGTTTGGTGCGGTAGACTTCTTCCTTTACCCACCCCCAAAGAAAGAAGTCGCACGGTGTCAAGTCGGGGCTCCTGGCTGGCCATTGATGTGGACCACGACGACCCATCCAACGCCCAGGGAAGTGGCATCCAGCCACTCACGGACAACAAGAGCGAAGTGCGGAGGGGCCCATCTTGCATAAATATCAGATCGTCGATGTTCTCCCATGTGCTGACAACCGGCCAGACCTCGTTTCGCAACATAGCAAGGTACCGCTCAGCATTCATGGTATTGCGCAGAAGGAACGGGCCCACAACCTGATCTGAGGTCATACCACACCACACCGTTACACTGAACCGATTCTGCCGTTTTTCAGCGGTAACCATGGGATCCTCTCCTGCCCAGTAGTGGCAATTGTGGCGGTTGACAAAGCCTCCGACGTGGAACACCGCCTCGTCGCTCCAGAGGATGTTGCGGAAGAGATGGGGCCAGTCTTCATGCCAAGCCAGCATGATTTCCCCGAACTCCATGCGAATGTCGCAGTCCTCGTCCGAGAGAGATTGGCAGTAATGCGGCTTCCACGCACGCCAGTTCAGCTCCTTCTTCAGCACAGTTCGCACTGAGTAGCGGGAGAGTCCACTTTCCCGAACTGCCTGGCGAGTTGACTTTCGTGGACTCCGTGCGAACATTTCCTGAACTGCCTGCACCGTCTCCTGGGCCCTGGATGTCGAAGGGCGACCACATCTTCGAACATCTGCCACAGACCCCGTGGTCATGAGCTTCGAGTGGCAGTTCTTGATTGTTTTCGGGTCCACTTGGGCACGTGGTCCGTGAATGGCCCGCCACCATCTTTGAACTCGAACGACAGATTGCCAAACTTTGTACCGTGCCGCCAACTGGGCATGCTCCTGCAGTGTTAAACGCCCAGCCATGTTACCCTTCAATCTGAAATGAAAAAAAAAATGAACGTTACAATTGTACCACTTTAGAGAACACAAAGAGAACACTTTAGAGAAAAAAGATCACCGTTACAATTGTACCACTTTAGAGAACACACCATAACAATATAACAATACAATCACAATTTATACATAATTTATATGTAATTTAAATTAGGGAGCTACTTTCCGCCCACCCTGTATATATATATATATATATATATATATATATGCTAAATTTATGAAAAATTTGCGGTTATATATATATATATGATACACACAGACCGTGCCTGGGGCCTCTTTGCGAGTGACCCGTTGGCCACGTCTGGCTAGCATCATGAAAAATAAAAAACTATAGTATTTGTCATTTACCATTACTTACTCGGACTATAGTGGATTTAATGTTCCTAGAAGAGTTCCTTGTTCCATGCACGGTCTGTGTGTATCATAAAAAAAACCTCAGGGAACCATTCTGAGTTCATATATATATATTATATATATATGGATACATTGAATATCGAGTTCAGAAGAACATATGATTCTCTTCTGCACCAAATAACAAACACAGGCAGGGCCTCAAGCATGACCTGGTGCTCTTGATAATATATATCATTAGTGAAGTACTTAATTAAATTTCATCTTCAGCTTATCTTATATTGTTAAAACATTAAAATTTATTTGCTTATTTTTCAATAAAAGGCTATTAATTTCTGGACAAGAAATCGTACTCTCGTTTAATATGTTCAAATTATGGAATACCTTGTAACCATAAGTCTTATCGTATTGTAACCATAATTCTTTTCTTAGTGTAACCATAAGTCTTATCTTATTGCAGTCATAGTTCTTATCTTATTGTAACCATAATTCTTATCTTATTGTAGCCATAATTCTTATCTTAGTGTAACCATAAGTCTTATCTTATTGTAGCCATAATTCTTATCTTATTGTAGGCATAATTCTTATCTTATTGTAACCATAAGTCTTATCTTATTGCAGTCATAGTTCTTATCTTATTGTAACCATAATTCTTATCTTATTGTAGCCATAATTCTTATCTTAGTGTAACCATAAGTCTTATCTTATTGTAGCC
Source organism: Bathynomus jamesi (assembly GCA_023014485.1). Lineage (NCBI taxonomy): Eukaryota > Metazoa > Arthropoda > Malacostraca > Isopoda > Cirolanidae > Bathynomus > Bathynomus jamesi. The sequence goes on from JAJOZX010003921.1 coordinate 282,750, forward strand.
ATAATTCTTATCTTATTGTAGGCATAATTCTTATCTTATTGTAACCATAAGTCTTATCTTATTGCAGTCATAGTTCTTATCTTATTGTAACCATAATTCTTATCTTATTGTAGCCATAATTCTTATCTTAGTGTAACCATAAGTCTTATCTTATTGTAGCCATAATTCTTATCTTATTGTAGGCATAATTCTTATCTTATTGTAACCATAAGTCTTATCTTATTGCAGTCATAGTTCTTATCTTATTGTAACCATAATTCTTATCTTATTGTAGCCATAATTCTTATCTTAGTGTAACCATAAGTCTTATCTTATTGTAGCCATAATTCTTATCTTATTGTAGGCATAATTCTTATCTTATTGTAACCATAAGTCTTATCTTATTGCAGTCATAATTCTTATCTTATTGTAACCATAAGTCTTATCTTATTGCAATCATAATTCTTATCTTATTGTAACCATAAGTCTTATCTTATTGTAGGCATAATTCTTATCTTAGTGTAACCATAATTCTTATCTGGCTTACAAAGGAAAATAAAAGTTTCTGTTGAATTAAGATCACTAATTTTAGCTTTGCGGAGTAGAGTAAAATTATTATTAATTTTAATAAGTAATATTTGGGGTTATTTCACCTCCTTCGTAATGGCAAAGGTCATTTGACGGAGGGGACCTAGATACAGCTTTACTTGAGATGCGAATGATCTGAGGGTTGTTACGTCATCCGAATGCTGGGGGATGATCAGTATTGATCACCCATCCAACTAATGGATAGACCTGACCTCGCTAGTCTAATGGGAAGGTCATGGTGCTTTCACATGACCACGACGTAGCTCTTCATAGTCTTAAATGAATGGTTGCGAATGGTGGAGAACATTGGATTAATAATATGCTAAAACGACTACTATATCCTCTGTGTGTGTGTGTGTATATATATGTATATGTGTGTGTGTGTGGGGGGGGGGTGTAAAATGAAGATGAAAATGAAAAAGTTTATTGGCAGACTATAATCCATATGACAAATATTAAAATTTAATAATTCGAACTAACAATAGAATACAATGACAATTCAAATACTAAGGATAGCAATACAATTAATGAGAAATAGTACAATAATGTCGAGGTTAAGTGAAGCTACAGACGGACGTTTTCATACAATGAATTCCATAGCTTAGAAGACATAAGGCAGGACTGATGAATAGCTTGGATAATCGGGTTGGTTGATTTTTCAATTCTTTGCATTAGACCAGTGGTGCACAAACGTTTTTGATGTGAGGGCCAAGCGAAGAAAATACCTAAATGTATTAGCCTACTTACTTTCCATCTAAGTCATAAATTGGGTCACTTTTATATTCTAACTTTTTCATTGAATTGAAAAGACCCGTGGGGCCACTGAAAAGACCCGTGGGGGACACATTTGGCCCGCGGGCCAGGGTTTGTGCATCACTGCATTAGACTGTATTGAGCAAGTCTTGTTACCTCCGGGAAGCTCGAGACATTGCGGGTCCATATATATACTACACATAAGTAATTATATATACACTTTGAATTGGCGTGTTTTCAATATAAGATGCATTGAATTCATCATTAGTTATGATAACAGTGGATTACCGGAAAAAAATTATTGTATTTTTCACTATTGAAATAAGATTTTCGAGAATCAAATCCATATATACATATATATATATATACAATATGTATATATACAGGGTCTTCAAGAAAGGACTTATCATTTTACTTTATATATAACTTTTATTATCAGTAGGTTATACATATTTTTCTTAACCTTTTAAAATGTAAAAAAATAAGTTTTTTTGTTGTGCAAAATTTTTTTGTTTTTGTTTTTATGCATGCGATATTTTTTTCAATCTTTGTACGAATATATACTACAAAATAAACAATCTTGAAATTATATTTTTATACGGCAAGGAGGAGCCAATATATGACCAACAAAATGGCGACATATACCAGTGTTTCCCAACCGAGGCGCCACGAAATTTCACGCAAATGAAAAAGAAGTAATTGAAAATTATTAACCCTTTAGCGCACAGTGTTAACTTTACTAATTTTGTTCTGGTTAACGCCAGACGATTTTATTCAGTCTCGGAAAAGACCTCTGTGCAGTAAAGGGTTAAACGTTTAATAAAGATATAAAAATTTCGAATTTATTACGTTCATACGTAGTTGTTTGGTCTCAGTTTGAAGTTACGTAATGTTTGGGGGAAGGGAACTGGAAGCTGAACAGTGTTAGACAAAAATCTTCCGGGGTATCGCGAAAGAAGAACACATGGCACTGACGTGCCTTGAGCCAGAATAGGTTGGATAACTACTGGCCCATACAATAGAGGAGAGAATATTTTTGGCACAAATTCTCGCATTGGATAGTGCACCTATCAAAAATGTTTTTGCATGAAACAAAACTTCTGTTTTGTATAAGTTACTGCTTAGGTCCACTAAACCACGGATTAGTGAATTTAGCTATACTAATATAGAATTTTATTCCTCTACTCGTAAAACTATTAACTATACATGGACTATGTTAATATATACGTGATTCTCTATGGTTATCCTACCAATTTAGAGTAATTTACCATTTACTCTTTAAATATTAGAGTAAATTAATTGAAAACGCTGAAATTTAATTACCTTAGTAATTTAATTATTAATTTAATTATTAATTTAATTAGCCGAAGCCCTGCACACTACTTGCAGGATAAGTAAACGTTACTTCTTACTTTGAGTAAGTGTGTGTGTGTGTGTGTGTGTGTGTGTGTGTGTGTGTGTGTGTGTGTGTGTCAATGTATGCGTGTGTATGTAGATATAATGTGGGACTTAGACATGTTGTACAAAAAATGTAATTTAAGGTGTGGCACCCTTTTGACAAATACTGATGGATGATGTGGCACTGTTGCTTTCCCCTTTTACTTCAGTGCCATTCCATGCGTACTCCATTTGCAATAAACAAAAGAAAAATCTGGTTACCATCTTAACATAATCGATAGGTTTTAGTTATATTTTATTCTTGCATTATACAAGTACGTATATAGGACTAACAAAGTGGATTGCAATTAAATTGCAATGTGACATATGCAGATCAATGACATATATATATATATATATTATATATATTTAGTTACCCTGTGTATATAATGATGCGATACGCCTTTTACATATATATGATGTTATATGGTTTTCAACATCATTCATCAAGTACGGATATCATAAATAATGTATATATGTAAAGTACAAAGTATATGTGATGAAAAGTATTGTTAATGTATGCTTTTATACACACTGTAAATAGTACATATATATATATATATATATATATATATATATATATATTATATATATATATATATATATATATATATATATATATACAGAGTGTCCCAAAACCATGTATACATTTTTGAAAAACTTATAACAGGCGAACCCACTAACGGATTCAGATGATTTTTATTTCTTTTTATAGGTAAAATATACAACATCGAAATAATAGATAGTTTAATTTGTTTGAAACAGGTAAGTGTTCGAAATGTCGACCATTGACATCAATGCACCACTGCACTCTTTGATTCACTGATTGGCAGACTTCAACAAAAATGTTTGTAGGGATATTTCTACACGCTTCTTCAACTGTGCTCTTTAGTTGTTCAAGTGATGTAGGTCTTCTACTGTATACTTCATTTTTCAAATGACCCCATAAAAAAAGTCAAGTGGGTTCAAATCTGGTGAACGTGGTGGATACTCGATACTACCTCGTCGTCCGATCCACCGATAATGAAATGTTTCATCAAGGTAGTTCCTGACATCCTGATGGTAATGAGGAGGTGCTCCATCTTGTTGAAAGTAAATGCCCTCATCTCTGTATAACTGTCGAATTGCAGGAAAACCTTTTCCCCGAAGCATGTTGAGGTAGCTTTGACCGGTAACTGTACCATCGAAAAAGAATGGACCAACCAAACCTTTGGAAGAAAAACCACACCAGACAGTTATACCCGGTAAATTTACATGTCGTTCCACATAAATGTGTTGATTTTCTTGTGACCAGTATGTGCAATTATGACGATTAATTATACCATTCAACTTAAATGTAGCCTCATCAGACCACACAATTTTGTCCGCAAATTGGCCATCTTCTGTGTTTTTTACTCGAAACCATTCGCAAAACTGGATTCTGCGATTCGGATCATCCTCATTCAAGGCATGTAATAATCTCGGGATGTAAGATTTCCATTTAGCATTCTTCAGAATTCTGTGGACACTTGTCTTACTTTTCCCTGTTTCACGAGCACATTGTCTCACAGATTTTCTTGGTGATCGGTTGAATACCTGTAGCACTTCATCGGAAGTGTTAGCATCTGTTGATGTCTTTGGACGCCCAGTCGCTTGCTTGTACACATCATGCACAGTACCGTATACTTCAAATTTCTCACAGATACGTGAAATGGTAAGTCGAGTTGGAGGATTAGTTCCAAAATTCTCTCTCCATTGTTGTTGAACCTTTGATATCTTCTCAACTTTAAAATACGACTTTAGTATCCATTTTCGTTGCTCAAATGATAAGCGCACACTTCCATTTCCCATGTTTACTGTAGGCAGGCAAGGCTATTACCAATTTCGATTTTATATCTCCTTAGGCTAGGCAAGACTGTTAACAATTTCGCTGTTGTATCTCCTTAGGCTATAGGCTATAAAAAGAAATAAAAATCATCTGAATTTGTTAGTGGGTTCGCCTGTTATAAGTTTTTTAAAATGTATACATGGTTTTGGGACACTCATATATGAAATGTGTACTCGACATCTCATAACGAACTTAGTTTTCTGAAATGAATAATAGCTGTTTCGAAATGTTTGCTAGATATTTCAAATACCTGAAAACGGTGCTTAAATGTTTCAAATATATAAAGGCGTAGACATTAAACATTTAATTTGTATAGTAAGTTAGTTTTCTATTCTTTGCGGCTAGGCGCATGCGCATTGGGGTTAAAAATATTTTGAAATTGTGATTCAGTTTATTTAGTGTTCAGTATTTACAGACTATCTTGAAAAGAAGCGAAAATAGTTATTATATTTGTGTATTCATTCATTTATTTCGTGTAGGCTTTCGTTTTCTAAATGTCTTTTAGGCATTTATTAATTAAATTTATTTGGCTAGGCCTTGGCCTAGATTAAAAACCAGCCTGTGACCCTAAACCTAGCCTTAGATCTAGACCTCTTGATATACAATAGGTTTACCCTAGGTTCAATCTTTAAGCTAGAGAGCCTATACTTGAGAAAAGATACTGTTAAATTAGAAATGGTTCGAGCTAGAGCAACCAAAATGAATCAGGAAATGAGAAGTAAAATATTTGAGGAAAAATTAGCTGAACTAAATGTGTGTTCACTTGAAAAAAGTCGACTTATAACGAGAACTAATTTCAGTATTTATAACTGATAAATGATTTTAATAATGTAAATTACAGAAAGTTATTTGATATTTGATACAAAATCAATTACGAGAAGAAATGGACATAAATTGAAGGTCAAAAGCTTTTAAGAGTAATGATGTGAAACAATTCTTTCCATACAAACTTATACTTGGATTTAAACTCCTTAAACTTTCCTGCATTAGACATTTCATTGTTAGACAATTCATTAAACATTTCATTAGACATTTCAGATCAGTCTTCTCAACTGTTCAACAAAAACTGGGACAGTTTAGACATTTCAAATAACTTACTAAAATATCTAACGAAATGTTTAACTAATATGAAATGTCTAACGCATCATTAGACATTTCAAAATTCACAAAATTGGGAACAATGAAACATTTAACGAAATGTCTACTTCTTTCTACTTAGAGTGCATGAATATATCGTACAGTAATACTGTCATTAAAAAAAAGACTGTAATATTATGTAATAAAGCTTATTCACCTCAAGTATATTACTAATAAAAATTATAGTTTTCAGTTGCTTTGCATTTATTTATGATTCTTTATTGTAGGAAATTTGCATAGCGAAAAACAAACCTTATTCTTCATCATTATCGACTGTTCTGTGAATATGTATATACTTATTTCTATAAGAGCCCTTAATCTTTCAAGTAAATTTGTTTTTACCCGTAATACTGTATTAAAAAATAAGGATGACTGTATTATGTATAGGATATATATATATATAACAATAATAAGGTGAACCACCATATATATATATATATATTTACCTAAAACTGTAGTAGGAAAACAATACAAATTAAAAGAAAAAAGATCTTTGATTGCATGTTCTCCGGTGAAAGCAAATAAAGCAATTTTGGCTCTCAAGCAACGAACGCCAAGAGTATATGGGCGGAGTTATTGGGAAGTGGGCGTGGTTCAATAGAAAGAAGGCGTGACGCGCGAGGGGGCGGGGAGAGGCTTCCCCGGACCTTCAGTTAGTGGCAAAGCGTGGACTCATGAACAGCAATATGGTGTACGGCGTGTGCAATGCGGAGGCCGGCTATCACAGCCAGGCATACTCGGCCGAGTTGCAGCATTATTACGCGCAGTGCCAGGGATCGGAGGCAGTACAAGGGCAGACATATCTTCCACCGAGTCTTACGCCCGCGGAGCCCCACCGATCCCAACCTCCTGTTCCTTTACAGGACAGTCATGTCGCAGTTTCTTACACGAACTTAGATGATTACAGTGGATATGGTCAGCACGTGAGTTCCCAACATCATTATGATTACAGTGCCAGTGTTCAAGCGGGGCAAGTTTCCGCTGCCTGCACCACTCCAACACCCCCTGCTTACGCGGGGTACCTCGACCCTGCCGCCCAGTACCGCCACATGAGTATGGGTCTTTATGCCCATCATGATGGAGTGAGAGACGCTTGTGGTATGACCGCTATGATGGGGGGCTCTACCCCCCATGGCCTTCCACATCATCAGCCTCAACAAACAGTGCCTACTTACAAATGGATGCAAGTCAAAAGAAACGTACCAAAGCCAGGTAATTATATTACAGGTAATTAAAGGTAATTATACGTGCACAAAATTAGATATCGGATTAGCGAAAGAAGCGATTATCCTTTTTAAAAAAAAAGCTCCGTCAATTGAAAATTTTAATCAAAATACAGTTATATTAATAAAAGGTACAGTTGTGTTAAAAAAATACAGTTTTATTAATAAAAAAATACAGCTGTATTAATAAGTATTCCATACATTTTCACATGTTTTACTCAATAATTAAAAGTATTGCTAAACGCATACAAGAAGTTACATACAATATATAAAAACGTGTTTTTAACCGATAATGTAAGTAAGTATACCTTTTAACCGTCACGTTTGCGCGTAATTATGTTAAAAATGTATTAATACAAATGCTGAATTGAACACATAAACAAGTAATAGTTTATATATTTATATTATTATTATTATTATTATTATTATTATAAATATATTTTATTATAAATATATTTTGCTATAAATATATTTTGCTATAAATATCATATATTTTTATTATAAATATATTTTGCTATAAATATATTTTGCTATAAATATTTTATTATAAATATACTTTATTATAAATATATTTTATCATATAAAATATAATTTTATTCATATTTAGTCTCATAAATACGGCAAAAAATTATATTGAAAAATAATTAAAATAAATTCCTATGCAGGAATGAATTAACATTATCACGTTCAAAAGATAAGTAAACTTATCAAATGTTAAAAGGGAAAACTGTCATTTATTACGATATCGCGCGGTTTCTCAAAAGTTAATTTTACGGTCATAAATATTGGGCAACGCTGCATATCATTCCCTCATTAACATATATATATAATATATATATATATATATATATATATACATATATATACACAAACGTTTGTAATTCTGCTCATAATGAGACAAAATTATAATGACAAGCGCACCATATACTACCCACGGGTAGTGTTTAAAACAACATTAAAAAAGATACAGCAGGGACAAATCGTCAAACATACGACCCTTCTTCATGTTTACACGACGCGTTTTCTGTTAAAGAGGAAATAAATGACGAATTGTCAAATTAGCCGAGTTGAAACATGTGTTTTTAATGGCTTTTAAATGAGGTTTAAAATCTGACTCGTTTTAACTCTTTGTCAATCGAGTGTCAACTTTGAATCAATCTCAGGAATTGACTGACTTGACTTCTATTGAATCGATTGACGTGAGACGACGTGTTCTAAACGCTGATTACATGATCGTGAATAGAGAAGTTATTTGAAATGTAGTTCATTTTCTTTTTTAAAACTTATTGTTGGTAATGACTGTTGAAAGGAATATATATATATATATAATAGATAGATTACAGTGCCTGCTGCGCCTTACGAAACAAAAGCTCCCCGAAACAGAACCTAGGGGAGGGAATGGGAAGGCAGATGTATTACTAAAACCTTCCCTGGTTTTCCCGTCATGTCTATAATAAATTTGATGCAGATTACACTAGTCGCTTAAGTGTATATAAATAACAAAGAACAGACAGGCAGACGTCATCATCACCCCATATATATATATATATATATATATATATATACACTGCTGCATGCGTTGAGGGGGAATATATTTGCAATCTTATAGTATGGTATTAGGAGTAAACATCAAAATTGAACGGAATCGAGGGGACTATTGTAATATACAGTATGATCATTGATCACTCATAAAGAAATCAGTATAGATATTACTGCCTCTACTACAGGGTGTTCAAAATGAAACGCAACCCATTGGAGAATGCATAATATATCATTATAACCTAACCCTTTTCTTTCTGCTTCGGGTTACGTTTATTTTTGAACACCCTGTAGAATTGTCATTATACTCTTATATTCCTTCTCGGTAAAGAATGATTCAAAATATATTTAGTTAACTATTATGAAAAAAGGCTATGATGTTACAATGGAAGAGATAAGTATATAAATCTCTCTTTGTCTAAATTTTGTCTTTTGTTATACTCTAACGTAAACTCATACAGTTTCATTATACAGGGTGAGTCAGAAGTCTGGAAACAAAGGAATTATGCTTTTCAATGCAAATATACATACTATATATATATTTGCATTGAAAAGCATAGTTCCTATGTTTCCAGACTTTTGACTCACCCTGTAGATTAAGTTTTGTTCTGAGCAAATTCAGCGCCCGAAGCTTAGTGGGTAATAGTGTTTCCTTACACTGTAAAGTTTAATTAATCCAGACAGACCACTACCGATATAAAAAATGTAATTGTTCCATTTGCTGAACCAATTATGGAACGATTTTTTTTGGCAAAATGAATGGTCCGTTATAAAAGCCGTTGGAACATTTTTAAACTCTGAACCAATTTTGAACCGATATATATATATATATATATATATTATATATATATATCAGTGATGTAGGTCTCGAGATCGGTCTCGGTCTCGAGACCGATCTCGAGACCCAATTTGCAGATCTCGATCTCGGTCTCCGCTATTTAGATCTCGGTCTCGATCTCGGTCTCGAAAAACGCGGTCTCGGTTTTTCTCCCCGAGACCTTTCGAGACCTCTCGAGACCGTAATGAAAAATACATGTTATTGGCATACTCATGATGGTGGCTTGGTTGAACAGACACAATTCAGAATGTTTATGAAAGTTTGTAAAAGTAAGGGACTCTAGGTATTCACTAATCAGTCACCCTGTTTTGAGTTGCCACGTTTGTCTTGCGGAGGGGGGGGGCTGGATTTTTTTAGGTTAAGTGTAATGAGCACCTATCATGCTTTAAATAAATGCACAAGTCAAACTGGGTAGTGGGTACGTTCATTAAACCTTCTGTAACAGATATAAAAGAAGTAAATAAATAAAAAGTACGTGTATATATATATATTCATTTGTTAATTTATAGGCTACACTTTGCATTCAACACACTACATCTGAGAAAGTAGTTATTAGTTTATTAATATACTTAACATAGTCTAATTTCCATAGTAGTGTAAAACAAATTGAAATTGCATGAGCTTGGTCTCGATCTCGGTCTCGAATTTAAGGGTCTCGATCTCGGAAGGTAGATCTCGATCTCGAACCTTTGATCTCGGTCTCGATCTTTATATATATATATATATATATATATATATATATATATATATATATATAGAGAGAGAGAGAGAGAGAGAGAGAGAGAGAGAGAGAGAGAGAGAGAGAGAGAGAGAGAGAGGCCAATATATATATATATATATATAAAATTAGTTCAAAATCGGTCCAAAAAGAAAAAGGGACCATTTGATTTATCAAGAAACTGTTTCATAATCATTTCAAATGAACCAAATAAATAATTTAAGATCGGTGATCGGTATGGATCAATTAAAATTTACAGGGTATAGATATAAGCGGAGTGAAGACGAGCTGAGGTCGAGTGTCGAATCCCGATGATGCTGGAAAATAATAATAATAATAATAATAATAATAATAATAATACAGGAGTTAGACCAGGGGTTCTCAACCGGTGGGTAATTACCCCCAAAGAGGTAATTTGGGATATCCAGGGGGGGTAATGGATACCATACATATTTTATTTAAGAGTGGTATTTAAAGACAATTGTATGATTACAAACTACTTCTTTAACTTTTGGTTAATTTACGCGTCATTAGGGGTAAAGGATGAGCCCCAATGCTTCAGGTGGGTAATGGAAGTAAGTGGGTTGCGAACCCCTGAGTTAGACCATTAGACCAATGGGCCACCCCAGTTGGCCTGAGTGCTGTACCAGTTTCTGGCCGTCTTCACTGACTATTATTGTTATATGCAAATGTGGAAAAATAAAATTCGTCAAAATTGGTTGTATCACAATAATTGCAAAAAACTTCACTTTTTTCTACGTGAAGGTCAAAATATGATAATTAAAACCCACTCTAATAGACAGAGTTTATTTCCACAACAGTTTCGATGCTCACTGGCATCCTCTTCGTTTTTCTGTATCCACCCGAAGAGGATGCCAGTGGGCATCAAAACTGTTGTGGAAATAAACTCTGTCTATTAGAGTGGGTTTTAATGGTTGTATCACATTTACTCGAGATAATAACCCGATCTAAAAGTGTTATTTATTTCGGTTATAACTCAAATTGGCCCAAGTAGAATATTCCACTAAAATGCGTCAAAAATTACTAATTGGTTTCGTTACAACAATAAGTAATCAGTGTAAAGATCTCGACTGTACAGATATCACAGAAAGTAAATTACGCTATTAATCACTCGTGAACTGAATGTTTATAGTTACGAACCCGAACGTAAATAAACCTATCGAACACCATAATGACAAGTAAAAGATGAAGAGATATATTCAAGTACGTCATAAAGTGAAATGACAATGGATTATAAAGCATAAAACGTGCAGTAATGATCCTTGAGTCATTATACATACAAGATGAAAGCTCGTAATTGATTGTACGCAGAGATATATGGATATCATATAAATTTATAAGATCAATAAAGAAGTCATAAAAAATATATTAAAATTTTTGTAACGCCTTCAATTTCAATATATTCAAAGTTCAAAATTCAAAATTCAAAATCTTTATTTAGAAAATGAATACAAGTAAAGAGCTTTACGATATTTTCCAATATTTTTCGGTACAATTTAGATATTTGATATGGCATTAATTATATTAACAGTATTTTAATTTTAATATGTCGTTAGAAAGCATGGAAGCATTTTAGGCAAAATTAATGGGATTCACTTTATTGCACGAAGGAAGTGAATTCAATTAAAGAAATTATTAAAAGAATCTTTAATAAATAAGGAAAATAATAAATGTATGGAGGATATGCTGTTTATGTATTATAAAAAAAATATTATATTACAAATAAAATATTATATTAAAGTAAAAATATGTTTAGAAAGCATTTTATCAGAGTTATACGATTCACTCATTGTCTTTCATTCACACATTCTAAGAGGAGGGAACCGGTAATGGGAATGTAAACCAGTATATGTCGCTAATATATATATATATATAATATATATATATATAGTCTCATAAATATTATTATTATTATTATTATTATTATTATTATTATTATTATCATTATTGTTATTATTATTGAATATTATTATTATTATCATTATTATTGATATTATTATTAGTATCATTATTATCAAAAGTAGTAATAACCGTATTAGTATGATCATTATATTACCAAGGTTACTATCATTAAAGGCCACACATGACAAGTCATGAGTATTTTAATTATCATAAAATTACACTCCTTTTATATTAATGGAATTATTATTCAAAAGGAAACTGCGTTGTAATTTGCAATTTTCATAATAACATCATTTATTTACAGTAATGTTCGAATATACTTGATATGGCAATTACATATATATATATATATATATATATATATATATATATATATATATATATATATATATATATATATATATATATATATATAATAATTTATATATATATATATATATATATATATATATTATATATATATATATATATATATAATATATATATATATATATATATATATATATATATATATATATATAGTGATGCGACGTATTTTTATTTTTTGAGGGTTCCTATTTTTAAAGGATGAAAAAGGTTTTGTTAATAAAAAAAAAATTGACGCCATTTTTTTTATTTTTTGTTTTTCTTTTAATGATGCTTAGAAGTAATTGTTATTTAAAATGTAAATTTGTAAATGATCAAATAATGTAAAAAAAATTTTTTTTTTTTACATATTTTAGGATCATATTAACTTTTACTGTTCAAGATACTGTAATTTAATACTACAGTATCATAATACTAAAACAAATTGTTACTTTGTTAATAGTAATTACTGTTGCATATTGTGTGTATGCAATACAATATGCAACAGTACAAATAATGTACTGTTGCATACATTATTGTACAAATAATCTACAATGTACAAATAATTTCACTACAAATATTTATTAATTGTATATCAAGAGGTATTTCAATATATACAGGGTGGGCCGTAAGTTTCCATACATAGGAAAAATAAACATTTTTTTATGGACAACCATTTTTATTTATATAATATGCTCTACATGGTTGCCATTGTTTTGAAAACACATTTCAATACGTGTTCCCCACTGTTGATGAACACGCATTAGCACAGTTGACGTTATGCTTGTAATGGCGTTGGTGATACGTTCCTTTAGATGATTTATGTCTCGTATCTTTTCCTGATACACCATGGCCTTCAAGTGCCCCCAAAGATAGAAATCAAGGGGGGTGAGATCTGGGGATCTGGGAGGCCACTCCACAGGACCACGCCGACCAATCCAAGCATCCGGAAACTGCTGCTGATCCAAATACCGACGCACGTGAAGACCATAATGAGGTGGAGCTCCATCTTGCTGGAAGTAAACTGGGAAGTTACCTTCCTCGTTTAGCAGGGATGGGAAAATCTCTTCTTGCAACATGTTAAGATACCTTTCGGCATTAAGATTTCCACTGACAAAAATTGGTCCAATAATTCTGTCACCCCATATCCCGGCCCACACCATCACTTTACCGGCACCTTGCATCTTCGTCGGACTCAGCCAGTTAGGGTTAGCATTACTCCAATAACGTATGTTTTGCCGATTACCTCTCCATTGACGTAAAAATTTGCTTCATCAGTAAACAAGATCTTACGTCAAACGTATATTCTTAGGGTATCTGAAACATAAAAACAAACGTTTAAATTTTCCTATGTATGGAAACTTACGGCCCACCCTGTATTTAGTATATTTTAGTATATATGTTCTATGAATACGGTGTGTGTGTATATATATATATATATATATATATATATATATATATATATATATTATACTTTCCTGTCCATCATTGCTACGAACTGTTTGTTAAAAAGTTGAAAATACTGCATTACATATCCTCAAGGGCAGTGTTTTTCAACCTGGGGTCGCCGGAAGTGCTTAAGGGAAATAGTAATGATAGGGTTGTTTAACCACCTTCGCTACATCTAAGGTCATATGACGGAGTGGACCGACAACTTTAAGAAGGATCCGAACCACGGGTGGTCGCTTCATAGTCTGGACGCAGAGGATACTCTCCCATCCAAATACTATCCGACCCAATGTCGCTTAACTTCGCTGATCAACGGGAAGCGGTACTCAAGGGAATATATATATATATATATATATATATATATATATATATATATATATATATATCTGGCACGCAAATAAATGTAATTATGAACTAGAATTAAAAGACTTTAAAATGCTTTTTCTCAGCTGATAATAAACGAGACCTTTCAATCCAAAAATCAATAATTATAATAAAGAAAAGAACCCAAACGTAAATACTGATCAAACTACAATTCCTTTATACTATTTAAAAGAAAAAAAAAAAAAAAAAATTGCGGACGAAATATTAGAAAAGTAATGTTTTGTTAACTTTTAAAGCTTCACTATTTTATATATGTTTACTTTTGTTGAGTTTGAACGACGGTTCAGGATCGACCTGCGGTCGACCCCTCTGCAGCATCCCGCCTCATTTGCGGGACATATATATATATATATATATTATATATATATATATATATATATATATATATATATATATATTTTTTTTTTTTTAATCTATTTCTAATAAATGAATTGTAAGTCAATTTATAAAATTATTTTAGACTTGAAAATGGGGCCAAGGTCCGAAATGTTGACTCCTTTAAAATAAATATTGTCAGATGAATTAATGCAAGCTTTATGAATCATATATATATATATATATATATATATATATATATATATATATATATATATTGGCAGTGGAAATAATTTTGCAATTATAAAAAAATTTTAAAATTTAATTAAATTTCTTAACAATTAATAATTGCAGTTACTGAAAAAAACACTAATTCAAGGATTTTAGCGTTGCATCTATTTTTTAACTCACGCTCTATCTTAAGTTTGGTTAATGGACATAATTTATAATAAGAAATATAATTAATAATATATATATATATATATATATATATGCGCCTCGGTGGTGTAGTGGTTAGCGTCGCTGACTACGAATTCATCGGCCTCGGGATCGAGACACGGTGACGACAGACGACGCGTAGCAAAACACAGTTGTTCATCCTCCCACACAATAAAGAAATTGGTTTGTAGGTAAATGGGTACCCTGGGTAGACTAGTGGTTAAGACGCTGGGAATCACCTGAAGATCCGTCACCCCAACCTTTTTTAGTTAGTTTTATAAGTCTAACTAACGAAAATATCACAACCTAACCTAACCAATCGTCAAGGGCGTACAGTTGACCTAACGATTAGTTAGGTTAGGTCGTGATATTTTCGTTAGTTAGCCTTATAAAGCTAACTCAAAAAGGCCGGGGTGACGGATCTTTAGGTGATCCGACGTTGGCTCTGTTGGTGGGGCGTGGTTCGGATTCCACGTTAAACTGTAGGTCTAAGGTAGAGTGAAAAGTTTGACCTTCGTCAGAATGAACAATTCGGGGGAAGCAAACCAAAGGTTATCAAAGGTACTGTATATATATATATATATATATATATATTATATATATATATATATATATAATATATATATATATATATATATATATATATATATATATATATATTAAAGCTGTTTCCCTCACCGATACTTATACTGTAATGTAACAAAAAATGTAATTGGCTATTTCATAATTTTTTTTTTATGTAAATAAGAATATGTTCATGTAAAATTTTATCTTGATGCCAACTAATTTTTTGCATTTTGAAAAAAAAAATTAAAGGAAAAATTCCTTTATTTTTTAATTTTTTTTTTTTTAATTTTACTCGTAATCTTTAATCCTTTTTTTCTTTTAATTCCACAAAAGTCTTTCTCTAGAATTTGAGTAATATAGATTTTGCCATTTTGTTTCAGTGTTTTACATGCAATTCCTGTGTGTGTATATATATATATATATATATATATATATATATATATATATATATATATATATATATATATATATATATATATATATATATATTATATATATATATATATTGTTACTAATGCGCTGTATATTTGTATAAAATTTCAGTGATGAAGCTAATATAAAACTGTTTATCATGAAAATCATATATTTTTAGTGTAATTGCTAATATATATATATTTAGTACAAGGCAAACTGTATTTTAGTTACCGGTTCTATATTTTAGTATAATGATAATAAACTTCTGTATTAT
This sequence comes from Bathynomus jamesi, assembly GCA_023014485.1. Classification (NCBI taxonomy): domain Eukaryota; kingdom Metazoa; phylum Arthropoda; class Malacostraca; order Isopoda; family Cirolanidae; genus Bathynomus; species Bathynomus jamesi. The sequence goes on from JAJOZX010003921.1 coordinate 298,938, forward strand.
TATTATTATTATTATTATTATTATTATTATTATTATTATTATGCTAGAAAGGTAACTAGCATTGTATTAAAATTTCACTAAGGTAAACTCAGCAAATTTTAGTTAACTTAGCTATAACATATTTTGCAGTAATTATCGTAATTATTGTTTTACATTGAAAGATGTTAATGTTAGACACCGAAATCAATCCAAATAGTTAATTTAACATAGTAATCATTTTCTCAACCGTAATAATAATAATAATAATAATAATGATATTAATAATAATCAATATGGATGGACTGAAACTGGCACCACAGTGCTCAGACCAGCTAGACGAATGCGATCCATTGCTTTAACTTCCTCGATTTACCACTACCACCATGATTCGAACCCCCGACTTTAGTATCTTTAGTTTGCTTTTCAGGAAACAACGTTGCCCATTGAATTGCGGTCTCTGGTTTGTGTTAACCATGTTTGTTTTCTACGATAATAAACTTAAATACTTGTGTTAACCTTTTGAAAGTGGTTTTCAACTAATTTGATTGCTGGGTTTTTTTTTTTTTTTTTTTTTTTTTACATTCATAATTTTTCACCAAAATTGTAAATAATATATTTGCCTTGATAGTTATTCTTTTGTTTTATCTTTTGAACCCATTTCGACTGTAATTCATATACAGTAAAGTTAAATTGATCCATACAGTCCAACAATATTAAAAATTTAATTGTTCCATTTGCTGAACCGATTATGGAACTATATTTTGGTAAAACGAATTGGTCCATCGTTGAAATCGTTGGGACAATTTTCCTTTCTGGACCAATTTTGAATAATTATATCGACATTATAATTGCATCGTTCGAAATTGGTCCAGAAAGGAAAGAGGGACCATTCGTTTTACTAAGAAACTGTTCTATAATCGAATGGAGCAATTAGATTTTTTAATATCGTTGATCTATACGGATCAATTAAACTTTACAGCTTAGTGTAAATGATTTCCAGGATAACGCCGAACACTGCAATACGTCTCAATAAACTTAGCGGAAGAAATAAAATCTGCAAAGATCTGCAAAATGTACACATAAA
>JAJOZX010003921.1:302500-390000 GCA_023014485.1 Bathynomus jamesi
TTTTTTTTTTTTTTTTTAAATAAAAAATTTATGGCCTTTATAATGACGTCAAAATTTGGGGTCTTAAAACTCTTAAAATGAATGATAATTTTTTTTTTAATAGCAATTGAGAGTCATAAGATTTAGTGTATATATAGCTATAGTGGTTTACATTTTGAAATTGTCAAACTATAGATCGTCCCACATGATGACGATCACTCGTCGCTACAGTATGTAATCGACGCTCAGAATCTATTAAAATATTAGCATGATGCTACTGTGACATACAGGGTGTCCCGTAAGTCTGGACCCATAGGGAAAAATAATAAAATTACAAAATAGTCCAAAATTTATTACATAATCTGTTCAAAGTGTCCGCCGTTGTGTCGCACACATAGTTGAAGACGCAATCTCCACTGCGACAGCACTTTCTGAATCACAGTCGCAGAAATTTCTTGACACGCCTCCACAATGCGTGCTTTAAGGTGGAAAATGTTCTGAAGTTTGACCTCGTACACTTTGGCTTTCAAGTGGCCCCACAAATAAAACTCCAGCGGAGTAAGATCATAATAAAAAATAATAAAAATAATAATAAAAATAATAAAAAAATATATTATAAATAAATTTTTGGACTATTTTGTAATTTTATTATTTTTCCTTATGGGTCCAGACTTACGGGACACCCTGTAGATCTAATAACCTATTTAATTTTTTTGACGGAGTTCTGTCTGATTCCTTGATTTGTCACGATACACAAGCGCTTTAACGTATCCCCATAGATAAAAATACAAAGGAGTTAAGTCGAGTGATTGAGGTGGCTGTGTTATCGGTCTGCCACGAGCAGCAACGGCATAATGGGGAGGCACCCTTTCTTCTTGAAAGATTACACTCCTCATGTCAACTCCAATATCACTTAGTTGGGGAAGGAAAAATGTCTGTAGCATGTTAAGACAGTTCGCTCCAGTCACGGTACGATCGTCAAAGAAAAATGGACCGATTACACAGTCACGTGACATAGCAAACCAAACGTTAACTTGTGATGATTCCCTTCATGTTGGTGTGTTTCTACTCTGAATAGGCCGTGGTTCACCGATAGTATGGCCACCCGACCACCGAATTTAAACCACTTGCAATTTTCATCCATCAGAGTAAACAGTAAAGTTCAACTGATCAATACAGACCACTAGTATTAGAATATTGCTTCATCATAGAAGCTGTTGGAACATCTTTCCCTTCTGGACCGATTCTGAACCAATTATATCGACATAAAAACGTAATTGGTTCAAATTGGTCCTGAAAGAAAGATGAATAGTTCGTTAACAAAAATTCGTTCAATAATTGGTTCAGGAAATTGAACATTAATTTGTAATATCTGTGATCTGTATAGATCAGTCAAACTTTACAGTGTAGGTTAAAACGCTTTTGTATCATGACAAAGCGAGAGATTTGACAGAATCCCGTCAAGAATCAGGGATGTTGTTGGATCCATTCTATAAAAGCATCTTACTGATACTTTAATGGAAATATAAACAGCCATATATATATATATATATATATATATATACCTCTTAACCTCGTAGCAGTTCCATGTGTTGGTCTCTGTTCACACGAAAGTCAAGCTGGTGGTCCCACCTCTAGGTCTTATATATATATATATATATATATATATATTCCGTGATTCTTAAAATGACGATCACTGAACGTTCGTTGCTATTTTGAAAGATCGTGCATATCGAGTAGAGAAACTGAGTCTCGTTTCGTGTTTTCCATTGCTTCATTTTTTTATACAACAAATGGAACAATGCACCCAAATCTATTTCATGCCATTTCGGCTTTATGTGCAGAAAAGTTACAGTTCATAGTTTAAATGAAAATGGCCAACCCTATATCACATACCTTTGGTAACCTTTGGTTAGCTTCCGCCCGAATTGTTTATTCTGACGAAGGTCAAGCTTTTCACTCCACCTTAGACCTACAGTTTAACGTGGAATCCGAACCACACCCCATCAGCAGCACCCAGCGTCTTAACCACTAGGCCATCCAGGGTACCCATTTATCTACCAACTACTTTCTTTATTGTGTGGAAGGATGACAGCTGGGTTTTGCTGCGCGCTTGGCTGCTGTCACCGGGTCTCGATCCCGGGGCCGATGGATTCGTAGTCAGCGACGCTAACCACTACACCACCGAGGCGCATTAAATATATATATATATATATATATATATATATATATATATAATATATATATATATATATATATATATATATATATATATATATATATATAATATATATATATAATATATATATATATACTTAAATCAGAATTACCAACCTAACGCAACCTAACCAATCTATCGTAATCTAACCGGGCATAGGCTATCCTCCCTAAACTTAATTTAACCTTAATTCAGATAGGATCTAACCTATAACCTAATTTAACTTAACCTAACATGAATTTACTCGACGTACATAAGGTTGAATCTTTCTATTTAACGCATATTAAAATATTTAAATCGTCTTATTTAATGCAGTTGGACTTAGTTCCACTATACCCGGTTTGGTGGGGGTATCAAAACTAAGAAAAATGGTTGAAATTATGTTGATGTATGTGAATAAAATTTGTGTTTCATTGAATCTTGAATTAGTTTTCAAATATTTATAGATAACATATCTGAAAGTCATTTTATCTTTTCTTATAACTCCGATAACTCATAATTTTCTTCAATAGAATAGAAATTTTTATAACTTGTTTCATTTCTATTTCAAATTTTGGTACTACCCTGTTATCGTTCCACCAATAAGTTTAGAATAGAAATGTATTCAATGAAACGCTATCTTTTACTCAAATCTTTATAGTAACTTGTGTGATTTCTATTTCAAATTTTGGTACTACCCTGTTATCTCTCCACCAATAAGTTTAGAAATATTTATTGATTATTTTAAAAAAAATATATTTTTAAATTTAACCAAAGAGCATTTATATATTCCATATTTAATAAAGTGAATAATAAAACCTAACCTAACCTAACCTAACCTAACCTGACCTAATGTAAAATAAATATCATTAAAGTAAAAACTATATTTCTCATATTTTTTTATTCGCTTTATTGGTTAGGTTAGGTTAGGTTAGGTAAGATTTTTTATTAACTTTATTATATACGGAGCATATTAATGCTCTTTCGTTATTTAATTTTTTTTAATAATCAATAAATAATCCTAAACTTATTAGTGAGGTAGTAAACTTATTAGTACTAAGTGGGGAGATAACAGGATAGTACCAAAATTTCGTTTTATTATTATTATTATTTTGGAACGACTGCAAATATATATATATATATATATATATATAATATATATATATATATATATATATATATATATATATATATATATATATATAATATATATATATATATAATATCATATATGTGTGTATCATATATATAATATATATGATAATTGATAATTATTTAGTTTCGTAAAAATTGGTCGTTGCCAATTTACCCGCAGTTTTTAAATAAGTTTCTTATGTTCTTGTGGTTCGGAACCCACGTAAAATTGTAGGTCCCCTCCACCACCACGGAGGACATACAGTTAGGTAGACCAGCCATGAGTGGATCCTAGGGTCTTTGTTGGTCTGAAACATTATAACATTATAACATTATATATATATATATATAATATAATATATATATATATATATATATATATATATATATATATATATATATATATCAGCAAATGAGCCTACCGTAAATGTATGCCAAAGCCTTATATGTAATGTAAAAACTAAGGATAATATAATTTACATATTACTATTATATATTATTATTATTATTATATATTATTATTATTAAAAGGATATTAAGGATAACCAGTAATTTCGAGTCATCAACCAGTTGCCATTTTAAGGCCGACATTTTGAATTCGAAACAAGACAGGAAATTTTTCTTTTTTGACCGAAACTTCATTAATCATACTCGGTATTTGTGAGAGCATTTTGTCCTCCAATATACGCGGCTCTTTCTCGAGTGTCCCCCACGACAAAGATCAGACAAGAGGACACGACGTGTCTTCAGAGCCTAAATCCATTTATCGATGACCTATTAAACAGTTGTAGGACACACAATCATCGCTGGAAAGCCTCGTCCTTACACGGCCACCCAAACCGTTCCTCGCAGATAGCCTTCTCGGACGAGGCACGAGGAATGCGACACGCTGACAGTCATTAATTTTCAACCGAGGGAGCGTCATTTATCATAAGCGCTCTTCCACCACGCAAGAAAGAAAATACTCTCTGAGAAGTTTAAAAGGCTTACAAGGCGCGCAGGCTTCGAAGTCCCTCTTGAAAAGGGGACAAAGCAATGAATATACGCATACAGTCAAAGCTGCTTCTTTTATGTACCGTAAGAGGGCGCCGCAATAAGTAACAAAACAAATGCGAGTGACATATATATATATATATGATGGTAGTTAAATTTGCCAAGTTAAAGTTAAAAATAATAATAATAATAATAATAATAATAATAATAATAATAATAATAAAGGAGATTCTTGACAAATAATACGTATAAATGAATCACAAAATTGTAACACCTTTACTCAACGCCAACTTTGGAATGATGAATGGTTATGGGCATCTTTTTTCTTTCATTCTGGCACTTTATATTTATCATCATCTGATGCTTCTTTTCCATACCTCTAAATGGACAGTTGGACACTGTGTGTATATATATATATATATATATATATATATATATATATATATATATAATATATATATATATATACTCTGTGTGTGTGTGTATATATATATATATATAATTAGGAAACGGGGTTTGGTATCAGATGCTAAATGAATGTGTATGATTGTGATAACGACTCGCTTATACAAAGGGAAAATCTGTGTTGGTTATAACGTAAACTCCCATTATATTTAACATATGAAGCACCTGTACAGTATACTGAAACACAATAAAATAATATATATATATATATATATACACGTACGGGAGGGAAGAAGGCTCTGTTGTTGCTGTCGTTTGTATGCAACGAGTAAAAAATGACACGCGGAAGGTGACACGAATATTCTTCTGATTGGTGCAAATGTTAAAAATAATAATTCCTTGAACTAAATAAACATTTAACTTAATTATTACTGTTAAATTAACTCACCAGTTATATATATATATTGAATACCATCGAACTTCAGATAAATTATAAACATTTCATCTGTCAAAGTATATTTTAAATCCTGTCTACTGCGTCTACTTTAAAAATGAGAGTATATAATTATGTGTACGTGCGCATGCGCTTGCGCAAGTGGGCATAGGTGAGGTCGAGTGTGTGTTAATTCACTTTTGATACCTTGGAACATTACAAAATTTGTATTAAAAACCAGAGAAACATTTTTACCATCGGAAATAAGCTCTGTTGATTGTGATTAACTTAAGTTACGCTAGGTTAGGTTAGTTGAGATTTGGTTAGGTTAGACTAGATACCTCACTATTTAATGACTAGTTAATAACTCACTATTTAATGGCTTAATAGAAAACTCCCTTCGGACCCTCAATTGCGTCCCAAACACTTAGGTTAGCACTTAGGTTAGGATAGGTTAGGTTCGGTTTGGTTTATTAGTTTTTAGATATATGGGTTTTAAAAAGTCAGTACCTCGCTTATGCTGGGGCGCGCACATGTACCTGTGTATGTGTGTGTGTGTGTGTTATTAATTTGAGAGAACTTTTCTTCTGAAGGAAATACTAAAGTATTAATATAGGTACTAATACTTTATTATTTTCAGAGTGCATTTAAGTTCATTTATACCTCGATTTTAAAGCAGATTCAGACAAGATTCAGAGTGTTAGCTCAACTTCACTGGACACTTCACATTTTCAATTGTGCAGTATATGCCACTTATTGAAGTTAACCTTACAATTAGCAGGCTACTGCGAATTTTACATATACCGTCAATTCAAAAAGTTTTGGCGTGAAACTCCATCTTTCGTTGTAGTAAACATCGGTAAGAGTTTTATGACACAACATTTTGAACTGACTTCAATGAAAAAAAATATATATTGTTAAAAGTAAACAAATTCCTATTATTTTAATTCAAAATCATGTTAAAATGGAATAAAAATGGTTTTCACTGAAAAAATATAATCTTTGAAGAGTGAACAAATTCTTATTAGGGTACTATTTTAATTCAAAGTCACGTTCAAAGTAAATAAGAACTTTTTTCAATGTGGGTATATTTGTTACTTAGCTTCTTCAAAATGAAGGAATGAATATTGGACGTTGACATAAGAAAATAAGTTTTTATGACGTTAATTAAAGTCTGTATGATCATCACAAACTTTAGTTTAAAGTTTTTAACAAATTAAAATAATGATATCTATCTCCAAGTATTAAAAAGTGGACAGTTCTAATTTTAATTTACAGTAACACAAATCGTTGATGTGTTATTTTCTTGTGTCATTTTCTCCACGTGACATCTAATCGACAAGTTATTTTCAGTTAGATTAAGATTTGGCTTAGATAAGATTGGGTTAGATTAAGTTAGGTTAGGCTTACTCAACTTAACCTAATTTAATCTAACCATAGTTAGAGTTAGATTAGGTTAAGTTGCTATTTTTTTAGTGTCGTTGGAAATATCGTTGACCAATGGGTATAATAAGTCCAAGTGTGTGCCGGTCGGGCTACCTTGCAAAGCCGTTTTATTCCTATAATAGATTACAGTCATTGATGAAGTTACCATTTTACAACTGTAAAATAAAAAAGAGGGTACCATCGAAAAGAAGGAAGGATGAACCACTCAACCACGCCCAGTTTAGTTTTGAATTGCGTTTAATTAATTTAATTAAATTAATTGGTTTAATATTCAATTAAGCAAAGCCCAAACAGAATTTTAAATTATTAATGTACATATAAACAATAGTAAAAATTGTCTAAAATTAATGTATACTTATTTCTACGACAATTTAAGTGAAATTGACAAATACATGTAAATTAATGAATTTGTTAACATTCTTGGACTATACTGTCGCTATAAACGAATCACACACACACACACACACACACACACACACACACACACACACACATATATATTATATAATATATATATATATATATATATATATATATATATATGTATATATAATAAAGAGAGAGAGAGAGAGAGAGAGAGAGAAATATGATGTTTGGAACTTCCAATCTCTATAGCTATAAACTATACGGCGATCATCCGTGCGTTCGGCGTCGAAAATCAGGTTTTGTTTACCTCGACGGCAGCGGCTCCCTTCCTCTTCTACCTGTTCGTCCGTTACGTGATCGGAAAGTAAACGGAAACAGTTTTCGTTGTTTGTCCAATCGCCGCGACGCAAACCAAAAGTTCTTGTGTATATAACGATCAGGCAAGAGGAATTTCCCATTTTACGCTTTCATACAAATCTCATTCGCATTTAGGTTTTTTCTTGTTTTTTTTTTGTGGTTTTAGTCGTACTCTCATTTACGGTGTTTAACGATGACGATACAATGGAAGAAACTGTAGGTTTTTATTTGGAAAAAAGTACGACAAAATAGAAACTTCCAATTTCTAAAACGCATTAATTTACTAATGATTTATTAATGCTTTAAATATGGTTTTTGAAATTGTATTTTACTGTTACCAAAAGTAAAATAAAATATCCAAAGAAAACAGATTATTACTAATTAGTAATTTTTTAATGCTTTATAGAAATTTCAGGTTTCAAAAAGCGAACATTTTTCACAAACTGTACCTATCGTTTAATATGCTGCAGCATCTTAAGTGTTTTGCAGAAACGGATGTATGCAAGTCTATTACGACACTCCCAAATTCCTAATAAATATATATATATATATATATATATATATATATATATATATATATATTATATTTTATATATATATATATATATATTATTTTTTTATTTATTTTTTTTTTCAGAATGCGCATTACTCCTTCTATTTTTAATCCATTTTATTTGAAAACAAAATTCTTATTTTTTGTAGGTTTGGCACTAGAGCTGATTTACAGCTCTTAATTATTAATAAATAATTATGAAAATGGAGGAACTTGTTGTAGTAAACGAGATAATATTTATTCAAAACATGTTTACAGAGCAACTTACAATAGTAAATAAGAAATTACAGGTTTTGAAATATGATACGCATGATTTTCGGTGTGTTAAAAATCTTATATATATATATATATATATATATATATATATATAATATATATATTGTTCGAAGAGTCTTTATTCAGTGGGAAATACATTTATGGACCCATATCATAAATGTTCAAAACGTTTTTCCCATTAATTTCGAAGTACGTTATTATAATTAATTAATTATTTAATTAATAAATTATATTAATCGATAATTGTTATTCCCAGAGGGTTGTGTCATAAAACTCTGGTTATGTCAATTGTAGAATCAGACGATCATAAAACTATTTATGTGTGATACCAGATAAGCATTATTTAAATCCTAAAAATTTAGATTGAATATATATATATATATATATATATATATATATATATATATATATCGCAGCCTTAATTCCGAACATTTTTATGGGATTAAATATTACATCTTTTCTTCAAGATTAAAAATTTTAAAAAATTATTATAATTACAGTGCAAAAATTAAATAATAGATTAAGTCGGGAACACCTTTGAAAAGAATTCAACAAACATTTTAAGAACCTAAAAGAAGTGCCGATTGTTGGCACAGGGTCAACACAGGTGATGTAATTACCTGATTCGGCTCTTTAATTCACTGCTCACCTACCTTCCTCCTCTGCACCATACGTTTTGGAAGTTAATCATATATATATATATATATATATATATATATATATATATATATAGTTAGTTAATTAGTTAGTTAGTTACAGAAAAAAAATTGGCCAAAATGTAAAATTAAACTAAATTTACTCATTATTAATTTTTGGAGATTATTTTTGGTGAATTTTTTTCCTGCAAGTTGTCGGATGCATTTATGTAGGGATGTATGTGAGGTTAATAAACCGACCACAAACGTTAATATATTGCAGTAATTTTCCAGAATGATTGGAAATCACCAATTAGCAAAGGATCTTGATTTGCATGGTAATTAAAGCGATGCTAATTTAACACATAATAAATGGCGAACACTTAATGAAATAAATTATATATATATATATATATATATATATATATAGAGAGAGAGAGAGAGAGAGAGAGAGAGAGAGAGAGAGAGAGAATAAAATATATCTTTGTTAATATCTCACCGTCTACAAAAGTTGTTTAACATTCCTTCCCTGTAATTCTTTTACAGTTTTCTCACTAAACTGTAAAATTAGAAAAGAACATATACTGTAAAATAAACGGAAATCACAATTTAATTTTCTGAAACCGCATATAGGCCTATAAGCCCTACAGACACGGCAGTCACACTTCAAAACGAAACAAAATACAAAGTAGGCCTATGTATCGATTTAAAAATAATGCATGTCGTAAAAATGGAAATTAGTTAACGTTTGAAGCGTTCGATTAAACCCATTGAAATAAACACATCCCTCCCATGATTAATTTACTCTGCCTTCTTAGGCGTCTAACTCCTTCTTCCGCCTCTGTGCTCGAATTCAAGCCTAAAATCGCCTCTGAACGCATTCGTAATTCTTCATTGGAAAACCGGCCATTATATATTCGTCGTTTCTGAGAGAAAGAAAACGTTCTTTAATGGGAAGACAAACACGCGAGACGCAGCCCGCATCCTTTCATCAAGCCGTATATAACCGCTCTGGCCGGCCCTACGCACCAATCCACTATGGACCTACGTATCTATTTGCCTGTCTATCTGCTTCTCTATCTGCCTGTCTGTCTATATGTTTATCTGTAGGACAAAATTATAGGATTATATATAATCTCTTTAATTATTTATTTACATCCCCAGAGAAGTGGTTTTCCATTATTGGAAGGAGATTAAAAATAAGGAATACTTTTTATAAGTGATTACATTCAAATACCCCACATGCCAAAAAACCCATATGCCTACGTCATGCGAGCAATTAAAACCAAAATCGAATCCAACTGTGTTAGTATAAGTTTGTTTTTATACGTATCAAGTAAAAGGGTCGTTTACACATGAAATTTTATTATAATAAATCCTATTAAAGTTTCTTCAGTACATGAAACAACATTAAAAATAATTAAAAAAATCAAATTTTACAATATGTGAGTCACAATGTGTTGGTGTCTGTGAAAAAGGAGACTAAAATACTGTTAAATCGCAGCAAAGAACGTTCAATTGAACAATTTTATTTCAAGTTGTGTGAAAAAAACCATCACTAACACTTGGTCACTGTTCGATTGTACCAATGTACAGTAAAAGCTTCACTCTGCCCTAGCTTACCGTAACAAATTTTTAAATATATATATATATATATATATGCAGGGCCTATCAGAGGTGGGGTGGCTAGAAGGGCCATTTGGCCTGAGCCCTCAAGCTAAAGGGGGGCCTCAAATTTAGAAACTTTCAGGTTTGAATATAATGTTTTGCAGTGAAAGTAATAAATGGGTTTAGCTATGGGTCTCAAAAGCTGGAAGTGGCCCGGGCCTCTCTGAACCTCTGAGAGGGCCTGTATATATATGTATACAACCGATATCTTCTTTTAGATTACGTACAAATGAACACTCAAACACGAGAAAAAATTAGATTATTTGATAAAGAAAATGTTAGAGAAGAAACCTAAGAATTTTTAAGTACGAAAACGGGAAACGTTTATAAGGTCTTTATTTACTACTTTTTCTTATTCTGTTTATTTGATTTTTCAGTTCTTTAGACCTGAAGGAAGATATCTGCTGTATATTGAAAGTCTTGTCTTCTAACCCCGTAAAAACTGTATTATTTTAATGAAATTATTTCTTTGGGGGATCAATTTTCATGGTTAGTATAAATTTAACTTATATAACCTTGGTTAACCTTGGTTTTTGCTTCCTCCCGAATTGTTCGTTCTAACGAAGGTCAAGCTTGTCACTCCACCTTAGACATACAGTTTAACGTGGAAATCGAACCACGCCTCCACCAGCAGATTTAGCGTCTTAACCACTAGGTTACCCAGGGTACCCATTTATCTACCAACCAATTTATTTATTGTGTGGAAGGATGAACAGCTGGGTTTTGCTGCACCCCGCCTGCCGTCACCGGGTCTCGATCCCGGGGACGATGGATTCGTACTCAACGACGCTAACCACTATACCACCGAGGCGCATATATATATAATATATATATATTATATATATAATAATATATATATATTATATATATATATATATATATATATATATATATATATATATATATTATATATATATATATATATCTATATATATATTAATATATTGCAAAACAGAACGAGTTATTTGTTGAAAGGAATTACATTGTAAATAGTGCCTTGTACATTTGGTGCTCGTGATATGTCACCATGACTTACATGAAGTATGTCGAACTGGAATAAGGTCGAATTTAATTTGTTTTCATTTGGTTTAATTCCAGTTTGAATTTAGTCACTCTTAACAATTCCGATCTTATTTCAGTTTATCTTAAATTTCAGTGAGTTCGACCTAATTTCCACTATAGACAGTTTGATTTAATTCCTCATTCCGCATCTAACTCGATCCGACTTAATGTAACGTAACATAATATTACCTTACCTAACCTAATCTAGTCTAACAGTATCCCAACGGGTATAAATAGTAGTTCAATCTAATTCCAGTATGTGAATATTTGACTTAATTCCAGTATGTTCGGTTTACTTCCATTTTGACCGATTCGATTTATTTCAAGTTCGACCTTATTCCATTGGATTTTATTTCACTAGGTGTTATTCCGTTGGATCTACCTTATCGTTGTCATCACCATTTATACTCATGGCCTCGTGTGACAAGCAAGGTATGGTCAAAGTGAGAGACGCATCTACCTCAAAGTCTTGGACTAGAAAACAGGACAGTTCAAATCATCATCAAAAATTTTCGTCAGATAAACAAGACCCAAATATCGACCACGTCCGTTAAAACAAAGTCTTTCTTCACCAACTGAAGACCACTCCCCACACATAAGGCCAATTTATCAACGGACACCCGAACATTATTTCCAAAAATGGACTACGAATGACGTGTGGCTAGGAGAGATTTGCTCTCTACAGCAGCCAGTGTATAAGGAAGGTTAAGGAAATGTCTGCTCTCTTCTCAAACGAGTCTAATCCATTCAATGGACGGTACGGTAAATGGCTAACCAAGCATTTCCGGAATCCTGTTTGCAGCCCGAAGTTTAGTGAAATGACTAGAGGTTTGGGATGTTCTATAGACTGATCTGACAGCCATGCGTATATTTTTACTTCTGGTAAATACATATCCATCTTTGAGAATCGTCTCCCATTCTTCCAACAAGGTGCTTTACAGTTAAATGCACCTATACTACAGGGAGATTGCCTCACATGTCACACCTTCAAAGCAAGAATTCATTGAAAGAGATTAAAAGGTGTCGTAGGTTCTCCTATCGATGACTAACTTTTGAATACACCTACACTCTAAAAACTGCCCGCTCTGTGTACTTTAGATCTGAGCGGAACAAAGGAATTGAACATGCTCTGTAAAATATAAAAAGTACATCAAGGGTACATATATACATAGTAGGTCGATAGTAGATAGAGAAGAGCTGAAACTGTTATCTTCTTGACAAGGGGTGTCCTTCGGAAATGAGTACACTTCCAGGGATAAAAAAACACTCTCGGTGTACCTTCGGTCAACCGAGTGTATTCTTTATATACTTTATACCCACAGTACGTTTAGTCCTTTTTTACTGCTCGGATATAAGGTACACAGAGTGGACAGTTTTTAAAGTGTAGGAGCATCTTGATTCTCAGCTGTGTAAAGGAATTTACACTTCTAACGGAAACTTAAACTGAATTCTGATAAACGTTGGACAGAGCCACGTTATAACCATTCGCTTCCTGTGTACCAAGAAGCCTCCCAACCTTCCATTTGACTCGTGGAAACGCTATTTGATTTTAAGTGGTTATTTTTCTCTTTTGTATGCATCTTAACTGTATATGTTAGGTGCCATCTAAAATTTAGGTATATTATAAGGACACTCATTTCGTTTTGGAATCTCTCTCTCTCTCTCTCTCTCTCTCTCTCTCTCTCTCTCTCTCTCTCTCTCTCTCTCTCTCTCTCTCTCTCTGAAAATACTATAACAAATAAAAAACAAAAATAAAAAACTTTAAAGTTTCTGAATTATTATACAAACGGCTTCGCTTATGCCCATCTGGAAGCGCGCGCACACACACACACACACATACAAATATTTATATAAGTGAAAAGATAAATGCAAGTGGTAGAAGATAGATGTATGGATAGATAAATAGATAGATAGATAGATAAAGAGAGAGAGAGAGAGGGAGAGGGAGAGTGTATAAAATCAACTTTCTACTTTCTAAGCCCAATGATTTATCGTGAATGAATGCAAACTCCTTTATTTAATCACATCAAACATGTTTGGTGCCATAAACAAAGAAAATAGCAAATGCAATTCTTTCACAGAGTGCGAACGATGTACGATAACTAAATTCTTTTTGTGATGTATTTGCCAAGTCAAACTGAACGTATATGCACAAACCGAAAAGGAATTCTCTCTGTAGAAGGTAATTACTTCAGCTCTATATCAACATATACATGTCCGCAAATACATTTTTTTTTATTTTGGTTACTCCTTAAATGTTTAATTAGATCATCGGAGATAATCAAGAAAAGAGGTTTTGTTTAATGAACAATTTTTGTTTTTTGTATGCGTATGGTGAAATTTGAGAAGAGATAGCCAGCTTTGTATGGAGGTGTTCGGCAAAGTGAATTTAAAAAAAAAATATATATTAAAAATGCAGTAATACGATAGTATATTTTATTCGGTTACTTTTCCTTTATTTTTTAAATTTTTAATTTTCAAAGACGTGACATAAAACAAACAGTTGTGAGGGAATAATAATTTTTCCTCCTGCTCTCGTTAGAGTAAATTTAAGATTTCGGACGTTAATGGTTATTTTTTTTCAGAATAACGCAAAACTAGTGAAATTTTCTGCATTATTAATATTATTATTATTATTATTATTATTATTATATTATTACTATTATATTATTATAGTTTTCCTCAATGCTTCTCTAATGAGCGGGTATTTGTTACATGGCATTAATTAAAAAGAGACATGATTAATTATTATTATTATTATTATATCTTCTAATAACTGTACACACCAATCGCAGTTGTTTTGAATGAAAAAACAATTGTTACATCGACTAAATAGTTATTTTTGGACATCTTGCAAGTCTTTCAGCTTTAAAAGATCCATTTCAAGTTGTGAATCTGTTCACTGAAAATAAAAGTACATAGTTAATATGAGTTTTCTAAATATAAACTCATACGGAGTCAGTCATATTTATTGAGTACATTGCTGGAAAGTAAAGGAATAAATATTGAATAAAATCGTCTGGCGTAAACTGAAATAAAATTAGTAAAGTGGACCCTATGCAACAAAGGGTTTTAAACATTTGAATGAATAAAATAATCAGTGTGTATGAACAAATAATGCGCCTGTCATTCACATACAATTTTCACAGTTAAAAATAATAAAAGTAATATAATAATAATAATAATAATAATAATAATGATGATTTTTTCATTGTTCAAATAGATAGTACAGAGATAATACAAATACAAAAGGTTTTTTTCCGAGTTAGGACAAAAAAATTTTAGTACTACGTCTTAGAAACCGCCAAATATGAGGCAATGAGAGTTACCTTTTCCGGCAATAATTACTTACATACATTATACACAATTTATGTACTTAAGGGTCATGACATTTATATACGGTATATACACCAATTTCGATTCATTACTAAAATAATAAACGCAATAGTATACATTGGTTAACACTCATTTGCATGAATTTTATTTTGGTAAATAATTCTAATTTTAAGAAAGTTATGATTTAGGTCCTACGCACAAAATACATTTCCGTAAATGGTTTAGGAGAAATTTAATATTAGAAAATTAGTTAAAAAAGGTGAAATTGAGAAAGATTTGCTTTAATAAATGAATACAAAAGTTTGGATCACCTCAAGATCAGAGTCCCAGCCTTCTTCAATTAGCTTTATAAGGCTAACTAACGAAAATATCACGACCTAACCTAATCAATCGTCAAGGGCGTACAGTTGACCTAACGATGGTTAAGTTAGGTCGTGATATTTTCGTTAGTTAGTCTTATAAGGCTAACTAAAGAAGACTGGGGACTCGATCTTCAGGTGATCCAAAGTTTCTAGGATAAGCGTTCGCTTTTAAATTTTGTTTCCAGATTACTCCACATATCATCTCCATCGTATGAGAAGGATCTCCTTCATATTTCAAATGTGAAGTTAGTTAAATGTTTTGGAAGTAATAGTTATCGTGTTTCAGGTTCACCAACTGGTTTACTTGGTTGTCTGAAGTGATTTCTATAATTAACACAAGAACGGACTTCTTTATAGAATATATTATAAATTGTGAGCATAATATTGAGCTTGTGCATATCATTAAGTTTAAGAGTTTTAGGGATACGAATATAAAGTTTGTGTGTTTGCTTTCTGATATATAAAAATATAAAATAATAATAATAAATAAATAATAAGCAAGAATATGATTTACAACTCACCTGGCTTCTGTTTCTAAATAGTGTTTATATATAATATATATATATTATATATATATATAGTATACATACTCATACATTAATGTAAAAAAAGAAATTCGATAGAACATTATTAAGAATAAGCTGAAGAGCCGAGAAGTACACAGGTGGCAGTTACAGGTGAAACACATATATATATAATATATATATATATATATATATCTATATATATATATATATATATATAATATTTAATATTTGGTTAATGTTCACATACAGACCGTGCAGCCGTTTACATACTGTTGTGGCCAAAAATTTGGAATCAGACAGTTTTAAGGAAACATTTTCATTGTGGGTTTAATATTTAGTAAGGCTTCTCTTGGCATCGATGATTGCTTTGATCAGGTTGACGTGAACACGATTAAGGTTTTGGCACAATTCCAGGACCATTTGAGACTGCCAAACTGTTTTTATAGCAGAACAAAGATGTTCGTGGGATCTTGGCTTCTTTTCAGAGACTTTCCTTTCAGAAATTTATATAGGTTCTCAATAGGATTGAGGTCAGGAGAGTTATACGCCATTCCAAAGTTAAAAGATGGATTTTCATAAACCATTCTTTCACCATTTTAACTGTGCTCAAGTTAACTGTGTTGAAGGTGCTCTATCCTGCTGGAAACAAGAGTACCTGCCTTTTATATAGTGTTCTCAGAGTTTGTTGTTCGAGAATGTTTAAGTCCGAAGTCGTAGGTTCGACTCCTGATGATGCTAGATTAACAATAATCTAGGATTTAGCGCAATGATCCGCGTTAGTCCAGCCTAAACGTTGTGCCAGTTTCTGGCCCTCCTTAATGATAATTATAATTGTTCAGCGGTCCAATCAGCTTTGTAAAAGGGAGATACTTCTTCTGTATTGCGTTTACACAGAAAACAAAACTTCTATTTTCTCAAATCACTCATAAAAGAAGTTTTGAAGACAATTTCTTCTATCTAAAGAAGTTACGCATCATTAAAAGAAATTATTTTATCATCAGACATTTAAGAAATGTTGATACCCAAAAGAAGGAAAACTTCTAGAATAGACCCTCAAAAAAAGTTAAAAGTTCTAAATTTAGAAGGTTTTATTTTGAATGTCGGAGTGTTTTTTGGTCGATGATTTTCTTGCGATTAAATTACATTCATTCTGAAGCCTCCGTCGAATGGTTTTTCTACTGACTAGACTGGGGAGCTCCTTCTGCATCTGGGCATCTGATCGTATTATCAGTGCGTTGAGTTGTTGTTATTCGTGGCCTGTCCGAGCGTGTTTCTGGCTTAAACTGTCTCCTCGAAAAATCTTCCTTTTGATCACACATATACAACTGACTGAGATGGTTGAGGTCAAGAAGCTACCTGCCTTTGATTGTAGCCTTCTTTTATATAAGTACTTCCATCTGGCCTCACTTCTTTGGTCTCTGTGACCAATTTTAGCTTCTGTAAATTACTTCATTGGGAAACTCCCAACAAGTTAAAGGAATAATTATGAATTTTCAGACTTTCCTCCTCAGTGAAACGAGCGAAAGTAATGCTAAAATCGGTGTGGCATCAAGAGAAAATTGATTATTAATGAAAACTATCATTGCTTTTGTCTAAACTTCAATAAATTAGTAGCGTATTTGATTCCGATAGTGATATTTAAATATATATGTTGTTGTGTGTGTGTGTGTATATATATATATGGGATGAATTTCACAATAAAACACGTGAAATGAATGAATGCTGCAAACCCATAAGGAAAAAGAAAAACGATTCCAAGGCCTTTCGTGTATTCAAAGCTACACAGCTTTGAATACACGAAAGGCCTTGGAATCGTTTTTCTTTTTCCTTGTGGGTTTGCAGCATATATATATATATATATATATATATATATATATATATATATATATATATATATATATATATATATATAATTGAGTGAAAATTAAAGATAATATTATTAAAACTTTAAATACAGAATAAAATTTATAAACTTTATATTTTACATAATTATTTAAAAACTGTCCTTAAATTTTATCCTTTCAAACGAGTCTCCAGCCCTTGTTGACTTCTCTTAGTTTTGAACACTCTGAGGATAAAAATATTCTCGTAAGTTACCTTGTAAATTCACGGATTTTATCATGTTTCATTCACTTCATGAAGTAAGATCCATTTCCTAAGTGTTATTTTCTAACCTTAAAACAAACTGAATGCAAAATTGTGACGCAAAAAGGACATATTCCAGAAATTTGCTAATGATTCTAAACTGTATTCTAAAACTTCACGCCTGTATGTCAATTCTCTTGTATTAAAACAACAAACGACGACCTAGGTAACATTCTAGAGTAGTATGTAGACACGCAGGCGCACTACTCCTTTCGTACGTTCAATTTTAGCGTTCCTCATGCATTGAATCGTACGTGGCCGTGACTTCTAAATCACCGGCCTAACTTTAATCCATTGAACCTAAGTCTTGCATTGAAGAAGAGACAATTCAATTTCAAGTCATTAATTAAATTTTTGGGGGGAGGGTCTATAATAGTTAGCTAATTATTTGAGTAACAGAAATGTCGACCTTCGAAACTGATGAGAGTAGACTAAAATACAATATTTAATGCGGTCCTGTTTGATTTCACTCGCGCGTATGGCGTGCATAGAAAACAACGATGTTCGCTACTCAATGACGTTTGGTAAAAAAAATCCGTAGAATATTTTATCTTAAATGAAATCCAAGTATTAATTAAGTTTTACTTAACTTAACTCTTTCAAATTAAATGTTTGGTCGATAATTTAATTTGAATTATATTACGTACATAACAACCTTTTCAGTTGAAACTACTTGTTTGAATACTTTTACTACGTGTATGTACAGTATATACGAAACAACCTAACCTAACTTAACATAACATAAACAGTGAAAGTGACCATTGTAACTAATGTTATATATATATGTATTCTTAGCTGTCAGCTTATTGTTTAGGCATTATCTTAATGCCTGATTTCGCTTATTGCAGCTAACACACACACACACACACACACACACACACACACAGGGTGGCGCAAAAGTCGCTCATCATAGGAATTTTCAGTGTTGATTATAATATATTATTTTTTCTTTTAGGTAGGGGATGGCTGCGAAATTAACAATAAACGAGAAAGTGAGCTTGGTTAATGTATGGAATACTAGGTACAACAAATCGATGAATCGGTACAGAATTTAAATTCTGTACCGATTCATCGATTTGTAGTACCTGCTATTCCATGCATTAAAACCAAGCTCACCCTCTCATCTATTGTTAATTTCGCAGCCATCCCCTACCTAAAATAAAAAAATAATATATTATAATCAACACCGAAAATTCTTAAGATGCGCGACTTTTGCGCCACCCTCTCTCTCTCTCTCTCTCTCTCTCTCTCTCTCTCTCTCTCTATATATATATATATATATATATATATATATATATGGCATAATGTATAAGGTATATAAACGTTTTCGCTAAAATATTAAATTTTTCTCGTACGTTATATATAAATTTTTTTACATGATATTTAATTTTTTATGACTTTAAACGTTTGACCTTTCTGAAGGTTCTCATTAATTTCGATCGTTCATTTCTTTATACCGAATATAATTGACTATAATTACCTCATGCAGGGTGGCTTTAATTGGATGATACTGTGGTTAGCAAACATTTGTAAAGCTGAGCATCTTAGTTTGGATTCTGCCAGAACCATTTTATAATTTGCCCAAAGTTGTTGCCCATAAATATATTAGTGCAGAAAGTACAAAAAAAAAATGTTTCTTTAGGTTTATCCGTAATCTTGTACGGAACCTGAAGACTAAAGTTCCTTATTACTATGCACATCTGCTTTAGCGCATAAACTTCAATATTACAAAAGAATACAAAGGCATACAAAGGACACCAAACAGCAACAGACCTGCTGGTCCCTACGAGGCTAATTGCTTTCTTATGCCTGAGTCGTCACTCAAGGAACTGGTTGATAATGTGATCAAACTAATGAAATTCTTCTACTTCCTCTATTAGTTTACCTTTCATTTTTAAACTATAATATTAGCTGACTTTTGAGTTTTAGTGATAGAAATTGATGCGTAACCTTAGTTTTAGTTATATAAATCAGTATCATGGTTCTGCGAATATAATTTGCAAATTTATGTAAGATAATCCAGACTTTTAACTGAATGAGTCATTAATGTCATATAATCGGCACAGACTAAGTTATTTAGTCTATATCATTCCATACAACATCCTAAATAGCCTTGTTAAGTAATTAAACCATCAATATACACGTTAAAGAGCAGAAGAGAGAGAAAAGACCCTTGTCTAACTCCGCATGAAGACCCAAAACACTTCACCTCATCTAACTGTAAAAGTATGGTGCTGTACTAAAATTTCAATATATTTAAAACACTGTGAATCATTCCTTTCTTCTAATTTTTTAATTAAAATATTGGAATTAACAATAATACATGCACTGTTTATTCCAAGGAACAACTATAAGTATTTTAATTACGATCACTACATTTAAATACAATTTCCTTCACACAAAAATCTGTTGAACAAAAAAATGTTTTTCAAGTAATATTGAAAAACAGGAGGCAACTGCAATAGGTCTGCATGTAATTATTGCTGGAGAGAATGTCTCCATACTTAATTTTGGGGATATATAATTTTAGGGATATATATATCCCGAGACTTAATTTTGGGGATATATACTCTCATAAACTCTGTAGGAATATAACTATGGAGCTAGTACGGTTGAGTAAAGCAATGCGATGTGAAAATTTACCCATATAACAACATACTTCAAATGTTCATTTGATAAGTCATCTATGCCTGCACATGAGCTCGTTTTAAGTCTTCAATCAGACTTTTGATTTCAGGTAATGAAGTCCAAGTATTTTCATTGGACCCACCCAGGGACGTTCCACTGCACACTGCATTAAAATTATTAACTTTACTCACGTTATTAACAATGTTTGACTAGTGTTCTCATCACATTTGACATTTGCCATCGATTGTTGATGAGAAGCATTCTTGGCACCCGTTTCCTTTACTTAAATAGCCATTACATTTTAATGTTAATAATTAAATTAACTTCTCAAGCTTTTAAGGCTCGAATACTCCTCCTGCTTTCGCCGTTTTATGCATGCTGCTTTATAAATGAGCCCAACTTCTACTAACAAATGCTCATAGAAACTGATCATATGCTCAGTCTACACGAAGCAGACAAAAAGGGCTTCCTTCCTCCTTCACTATGGAATATGGATACTATGTCAATATATTACCTAATTATTTATACTGAAAACAAGTTTCAGTATTTCTAAATAATTAAAAAGATGTTCTGGCCATTGTGTAAATTCTGCTTTCTGTTCCATATGAACACTAGAGTAGTTGACACGCTTATTCTTGCATGTATTATAGTTTCGTGTCTTCTTGTCTAAGTTGGTAAAAATTAATTATTAGTTCTAAATGTATATATAATCAGAGAAAAGAAAATCATGCAAAATATGAACATTAAACAATTTGATCCATTATATTATAACTAAAATCAATAATCTATCTATTTTTACACGAACATAAGTAAAGATATTGCTAGTTATACTTACAATTTTAAATCACTTATAGACCTACTCGTATATTTAATTTAGCAGACTCGTTCATTTCAAGTTCATGGACATCGGCATTAAAATCTATTGTTATGAGGATCATTTGGATTATTATTAGTATTATTCAGGGGCGTAACTGGAGTACAAAGTTGTAGGGAGGGGGAACGAACACAATCTTATTGTTAGAAGCACTCATTATCTATTGGAATAATGGAATAATTATAAAAGTTGTCCCCCCCCCCCGCTAACTTTTATAATTACTCCCATAGATAATGAGTGCTTCTAACAAGATGATTGTGTTCGTCCTCCCCACCCCGACCCTCTTCAACATTTTTACTCCAGTTACGCAGTTACGCCCCTGTTATTATTATTATTATTATTATTATTATGATTAGGAGTTTTATATATATATATATCCTTGTATATGTGTCTGTCTTTTCAGTATGATAAGTAATGTAATATATACAGTACATAGCATATATGGTTAGAAATATTAATGTAAAATCTTAATGTAATACTGATAATTATTAACAAAAGTAAAACTATATTTTTGCTTTACATTAATTATTATAAATTCGTCGGAAGTTTTGTTTTCTATATAAAATATGTTCATCATATAAACATTCATCAATAAATAATTAAAGCTTCTTTACGATTCACCAACCAACCGACTTCGGAATATTTACAACAATTATATCGTGTGGTCCAGTGGTAAAAATGAAAATCTGACTTTGTTCATGACACATTGTGAAGTTCAAGACTGCCGATATTAAAGGTTTAATTGGCCCATATATATATATATATATATATATATACAGGGTGTCCCAGAATTAACTATCTATTTCAATGAAATCGGACAAATTTTTTAAAAACACACTTTTATTTATGTTTATCATGTTTAATATGTGTTAAAAATGTATAAATTTCTAAATTTTTTTCATAATTTTATTTTCATAATTTTTTCATTATCTGGTCCAATGAAAGACCGTCTGAAGTCATAGAATGGCAAAGAGACTCTCCAAAAGTTAACGTGTGGCTTGGAATGACCAAATCCAAAATTTATGGCCCATTCTTCTTTGCGGAAGCAACTGTAACAGGTACCGTCTACCTTGATATGCTTCAGCAGTTTCTCGAACCACAGCTTCTTGATAATGTTGTGTTTCAACAAGATGAAGCACCATGTCATTATGCTCTAATTGTTCGAGAATACCTCAACAGACGCCTTCCGAATCGGTGGATTGGACGTGGATGACCTCGACCTTGGCCTCCGCGTTCTCCGGATTTGACACCCCTGGATTTCTTTGCATGGGGTTTCATAAAAACAAAGGTTTATCGCCAAAAGATCAATGCTTCTTGTTGAAACACAACATTATCAAGAATGCCATCATCAAGAAGCTGTGGTTCGAGAAACTGCTGAAGCATATCAAGGTAGACGGTACCTGTTACAGTTGCTTCCGCAAAGAATGGGCCATAAATTTTGGATTTGGTCATTCCAAGCCACACGTTAACTTTTGGAGAGTCTCTTTGCCATTCTATGACTTCAGACGGTCTTTCATTGGACCAGATAATGAACAAATTATGAAAATAAAATTATGAAAAAAATTTAGAAATGTATACAATTTTAACACATATTAAACATGATAAACATAAATAAAAGTGTGTTTTTAAAAAATTTGTCCGATTTCATTGAAATAGATAGTTAATTCTGGGACACCCTGTATATATATATATGTATATATATATATATGCTGCAGTGGGGGTTGAACACATGTTAATCTTCAACATTTGTTCAAACGAAACTAAAGCGAACTGAAATAAACATAAATGGAATGAATGTCACTATTGAACACGTGAAATTAGTATATATATATATATATATATAAGGGTATCCCAGAAGTCTTGGAGGGGCTTTATTTGGCTATAAATTTTTAATTTGGGGATCAAATAAAAAGGTTTGTCACACTTGAAAATATATTTATTGCGATTTTAATTAAAAATTTAATATCTAGTGAAAATCTTCATTTTCATTGCGTAAATCTAAAATCGTATCAGCGTACGTTATCCGACTATGATGATCTTGTGGTTTAATTTCTTGAGCAATTTGAATTTTGTACGAGTAAAGATTGATATCCTCTCTTAAAATTTTTGACTTCTTGAAATGTTTAATTCCCAGCTGCGTCATCGGACTGATGTGGATTTTCCTCAACGTTTTCACGAACCATCTCAACCAGAGTTGGACTTCGGCTTGTCCGAGGACGCCCAGTCTGTGGTTTGTCTCCCTGACCCTTTCCCATACGAAATTTAGCGACGTACTGTCGAATAGCTCGATCAGAAGGAGCAGAACGTGTATTGAATTTTAATCGAAATGGAAGAGTTGTTTGTCAAATAAAGTTCCACGCTAGCCACTCTTTGTTGCACTGTCCAGGATTCCATTTTTATTAATCGCAGCAAGGGTACTTTAATTGAAAAATAAAAATAAATAAATTAATCAAAAAAGAAAAAGTTATAGCCAAATAAAACCCCTCCAAGACTTCTGGGACACCCTATACATACAGTAGATTCAGCTTTTGTAGCAAGATACTGCATATACGCTACCAATATTAAGCCTCAGCGTTTTCATCAGTTTCTCTCATTTCACTGAAATTTACAACCTTATTCCGTTTCCACATTTAAACGTGTATAACCCTTAAAAGAAGAACCGATTTTACTTCCAAGACCCGTGTTTAGGTTGCAAAAAGAGCATACCATGCGTCAGATGAGTTCGTTGTTGTTGTTGGTTAGCCGATCAGCCCACCCTGATAGAGCAAGCCGGCGGCACGCAGGTAACCGATCGCCCTCTCCGGAGTGGACCAAGGGTTCAGCGCACTAGTGATGTTGTGTTGTGTTCTATGTTGTGCTAGAGCGGTACAGTCTGTCATAATGTGTTCAATTGTTTGTGGTGTGTCCTGGCACAGGTGGCAGGTGTCTTCTGTGGAGTTGTCTAGTCTGTGTTTATATGTCTTTAAGTTGGGGTGATCAATTATATAGATGAGGTCGTAGACCGAGAAACGTGCTCGTATTCTTGGTGCTGCTTTACATCATTATTGTAAAGCGAGAACTGTTCAGCCAGTTAAGTAAATTAAGAACTATCGTATTTTAAGGATCTATTTTATTCCTAGAGAAATCTCAGTTCAATCAATTCACAATGAATGGATGTAGATACAATACGGATAATGCACACAAAATCAAGTAATTTTAAAAATAATCCCGTTTTCAGCTCACAGTTGAAATTCGTGGGTTTTGTATAATTGTATGGGCAGAGATATATTGGATGCCGAAAAGACTGATCTGGTATTCATTGAGCGTCACCTTAATTCTGTCAAATGAACGTCTGTTCTTGAGAATCTTCTCGTAACGTTGTCCTAATATGGTGTTTGGACCGAAATATGCAACGCTTAAAGAGGACTGTATCAGTTACAAGTCATTATACCTCCAAGAAAAGAACTTAATGCGAGAAACAAAGGAACTACGGGTACCTTCTTAGCCCTACTTTGAACTCTGTTCAACACATGTAGGAGCACTTTGATCGTCAGCTGCGAAAACAAAGGCTCCCTCCCACGTCTGGCGCAAAATTCTAACTATGCTACGATAAAAGCTCATTGGCTTTATACGTTTTGTTCGCATCTTAATCGTCTGCTACTGTATGTTCTACAACAAAATTTACATTTTGCAAAAGTGCTCACTGTAGGGTGGATCGATTTTACATTTTTTTCGATTTCCATATTCTAATAGAGACAAAAACTTGCGCATGCATGAGAAAATAGCCTCTGCAAAATCTTAGCTTAATAGGTAATCATCTTCTGCCCCCGGCAGAGCGATGAAAATCATATTTTAGTAGTCAAAAACGTATTTTTAAACCCTAGCCTAGAGTCATAAAATTTTGCGTGTGTGTTATTTCATGCCTAAGCAACGATATAAATGCTATGGGAAATATATAAATGCATTATTTAAGACAAAGAGCCGATCTGAAAATATGTATATTTATACATATTTTCAGATCGGCTCTTTGTCTTAAATAATGCATTTATATATTTCCCATAGCATTTATATCGTTGCTTAGGCATGAAATAACACACACGCAAAATTTTATGACTCTAGGCTAGGGTTTAAAAATACGTTTTTGACTACTAAAATATGATTTTCATCGCTCTGCCGGGGGCAGAAGATGATTACCTATTAAGCTAAGATTTTGCAGAGGCTATTTTCTCATGCATGCGCAAGTTTTTGTCTCTATTCGAATATGGAAATCGAAAAAAATGTAAAATCGATCCACCCTAGTGCTCAGTTTTTAATGGCTGACAATTAAGAGAGAGAAGCCCATACTTTTTGAAAGTTTTAGATAAAAGTTTACATTTTAAATTAAATGAATCAAGTCAGTGGAAAAAATCTCAAAACACTGAAATTTGATTCGTCTATTAACCTAGTTAACACAAAACTGAACTTTTGAGCCATACGAATTGAAATAATTGTAATTATATTATAACTATATAGTCACTAAACATGAAACTGTTATATATACACACTGTATATATAAACAGGGTGTTCAAAAAGAAACGCAACCCATTGGAGAATGCGTGTAACCTACTGTAACCCTTTTCGTTCTGTTTCGAGTTGCATTTCTTTTTGAACACCCTGTATATTTGTAAAAATTATACATCAAAACAAGAGTGAAATATGTGTGGAAGTTTTTGTACAAAAATGGGGTAAAAATTTAAATGAATTCTCTTTAGTATTGGATAATGAAGTCTGATCTCAATCTTGATTTTAAAGCATTTACAAACAGTATATCGAATATGGTCATTAAGATTTCCGTCTTTATTGCTCTTTTATTCTATATTTTTAGTCCAATAAATGTAGCTTATTTTTAGGATGACGTCAATCTGTACTTAGGGATCACTTACTTGTTACCACCATGCACGTGGTAAGTCAGAACTGATTTCTTGAAGTGTTATTAAGTACTTAATAATCCATAGTAGAGAGATATGGTTATGTATATATTTATAATATGTGCTAATTAATAATTTTTGGCCTTTCAATAACTTAGTTTTTAGAAATACATGTGTTATTCTTATGGCTCGTTTCTGCGTTGTTGTTATTGTTTCCTCGAACCAAGAAAAAGTATATAGTATTATATAAGAGAATACAGAGCTTCATAGTGTATAAGCAAAATTTTGCTTGGTACAAAATTTTTGAATTTGTACATTACTGCGATTGAAAAATTTACAGTGATCCTTTCATAATAGGTTTTTGTCAAGCGTTAATTCAAAGAACTTTGTTTCCTTTAAAACCTAGCTATAATTAATTCATTCCAAATTGTACTTTTACTGCTGAAAACTACCAACATTGGGATCATATGTAGAATTCGGACCCCTACCAAGGTTGGGGTCCGAATTCTACATTAGCGGAAGGTTGGGGTCTGTATTCTCCATTTGGCTTGTTTAAGCTACTCTTTAACTATTTGAGTTTCTACATTTGCCTTAACATCTCTAACTAACGAAAATATCATGACCTAACCTAACCAATCGTCAAGGGCGTACAGTTAACCTAACGATTGGTTAGGTTAGGTTGTGATATTTTCGTTAGTTAGCCTTATAAAGCTAACTAAAGAAGGCTGGGGTCCGAATTCTACATTTGATATAAGATTTTACAATTGTGTGATTTTAATGGTTTTTATTTGTGATAATAATAATAAAATTTTCTATGAACCTTTAAATTGTTTATTGATGTCCTTATACGATTCGTTTGGGGTCTGGCTTCTATAATCTATACATTAGGGGAAAGTTGGGGTCTGGATTCTACATTAGGAGAAAGTTGGGGTCTGGATTCTACATTAGGGGAAAGTTGGGGTCTGTATTCTCCATTAGGGTTACCTGGGGTCCGAATTCTGCATATGATCCCAACATTGTTTTGGTAACATTAATTAAAAAAAATCGCTAGTTAAAGATAAACTTTGGCATTCTCATTGTATGATATTTCAGTTATGTCTCTAAGTGAAACTGTGGTGTCATCAGCAAATAATATAAATTTAAGAGTGCTTGTACCGAAGATCATTTACATACAGTGAAAACAGTAGAGGATTCAGAACTGAGTCTTGAGGTGTGCTATGCCTAATTTCAGAGAATGTACAGAGAACTGTCCAGGATTAAAAATGATTCTAGAAATGATTTCTAAACTAATCAACATTGTTCCTTCTAAACCCACAACAGAAGTTTCCTAAGTAGTACATATAACATGTCCGTGACGTCAAGTGCTGATCTCAAATCCATAAATGTTGAAAACCAGGATTTCTTTTTTCTTTGCCAATTCTTAAATTAGCAATTATAAGAGAATAATTTATGTTCACTGTTCGCAAAAGTGCAGGGATAAGTGGTCATAGATATCCAAATAATAATGATCTACCTTCCTTTTATATTATGTAATTTTTTAAAATACAGGGTGTTTCAGGTTGACCCTAGAAATATGGAAAAAAACACTTCATATTAGTTATGGAATTACTATGAAAAACTTCAAATACCAAATACAAACTAAAAATTCCACCAATTTGTAGTTTGTATTTGGTATTTGATATTTGAAGTTTGTCATAGTAATTCCGTAACTAATATGAAGTGTTTCTTTTCCATATTTCTAGGGTCGACCTGAAACACCCTGTATTTTCCTAAATGCAGGTCAGAAGCAGGGTGGCCTCAGATTAGAAGTAAAGCAATTCAAGAGGGAATTTCATACGCATGGGAGTAACTATATTATAATATAGTATAAAGTGATATAATAAAGGAAAATAGGGGGAACGTTTTCGGCAGTAAGCTGCTCTTATCAACCCCTAATTATAAGAACAAAGTAAAAGACTTTGTGGGGTTAAAACAAAGGTCTTTATTATCAACCTCCTCGGACAGAACTCAACAATCAACTGAAGAAACAAAGTCCAACAGAATTTTTTGGCAACCAATCAGCTAGGCAATACCCTTTTTAGGAGAGGTTTGAGTTTTTAGAACCAAACCAAACAAATTTAAGGAAAATGTACCCAAATTATAGGCACCTTTATTAAAAGTAAAGTTACGGAATTATTTAAAATAACAGATTCCAAAAGTTTTCGTTCTTCGAAATGAGGAACAATCACCAAAAAGGATGTTATAAATCAGACCCTAACTTGTTTCAGTCTTGAAAAAGGATGCTATAAATCAGACCCTCACTGGTTTCAGTCTTGAAAAAGGATGCTATAAATCAGACCCTCACTGGTTTCAGTCTTGAAAAAGGATGCTATAAATCAGACCCTCACTGGTTTCAGTCTTGAAAAAGGATGCTATAAATCAGACCCTCACTGGTTTCAGTCTTGAAAAAGGATGCTATAAATCAGACCCTCATTGGTTTCAGTCTTGGAAAAGGGTGCCAAAAATCTCTCCAAAGTATTATTATTAATTAATAACGACGAAACTTAGTTCCTAAGGGAATATACTTTTTAAATTGGTGAAGGAAGTTTAACGGCATTTTCACAATTAAAGT
Organism: Bathynomus jamesi; assembly: GCA_023014485.1. Lineage (NCBI taxonomy): Eukaryota > Metazoa > Arthropoda > Malacostraca > Isopoda > Cirolanidae > Bathynomus > Bathynomus jamesi. Next base: position 331,374 of record JAJOZX010003921.1, read on the forward strand.
ATTTGGATTCCCTGCCACTACAAAAAGGGTTTTGGGGAGGGGCCCGAGGGGGGTGATTAAAGAAGAGTATTATTTATAAAAACAGAAGTATAACCTAAACACAGGAAAGTACTCCTAATAAATTATAATTCATCATCTATCTTTGAAGGGTCACGGAGTCTAAAGGCTCTAAGAAAAAGTCCTACAATGACCCCCCTTTTTGTACTTTCAGAATGTACTGAGAGAGCATGTAAGTAAGTATTAGAATGTGTAGCTTTTTTATAAACAAAAAATACCGGTTTATTAAGGGTTGTTTTTTTTTGTGAACATAGCATCTGACAAAAGCATTTTCCGATTTACTTCAGTTTCAAAAGTAAATTTTTTACTGGGAAAGAATTGGTTGAGTGAGGAAAGGAGTTCATTACTGTACTCGTCATCCTCAAGAATTACAAAGATGTAATTAACATATCTCCACCAATTAATACCCGGAAAAAGTGATTCAGGAAGAAAATCTCTCCCTCAAAAAATCCATAAAAAGATTAGATAAAACAGGTGATTGGGTCGAACCAGGCCGCATTTCATAGAAGTAAAATAATTGTACTGAATATACTCAATCAATTCGAGAATTGCATTCGGCGGTAAAGGCAAAATTTTAGGATCGTCACGAGTGTTGATGAAGAAATCTCCAAGTGATATCAAGCGGGACTCTAGTAAAAAGCGATACCACATCAAAACTAAACATTTTCTTTTCCACTAAATCAGAGTCACATAATTTATTAACACAATCCTTAGAATTTAATGAAGTAAATTTAAAATTGTCCTTTTTTTACTTATTCTTAATTATTGTTGTTATTACAATTATAATATATATATATATATATATATATATATATATAGGGTGAACCAAATGTAGGTGGACAGTAAATGATAACATTTATTTTGAGAATACATATTTAATTTTTTTGTATACTATAATACAAAATAAAATTTAAATAAATTTAGTTATAATATTTAATATAATAAAACACAAACACCATAGTTATAATGAACACCATAGTTATAATATAATATAACACAAACCGTATTCAACCTACTGTCCACCTACTTTTGGTTCACCGTGTGTATATAATATATATATATATATAATATATGAGGAGTGATCAAAAAGTATCGATAGTTTTATTGCTACGGACAAATGAATGCAAATAAGAAATAACAGTTTACATATGTGAGTCTTCCTGCCCTCTGGCGTCTGCACTCTGAAGCAAAATCTGCTACCATGAGTAAGTTGTTGGTTGGAGCGCTTAAAAGGAGGGTGTGTTTTTGCAGTACGTGTAAATCTCTGAAATGGAACAACGCGCGTTCGGAGACGAACGAAATTATTAAACAGCTTTTGGAAATGATGCTCTCAGTGTAGCTAACGTTTACAAATGACACAAAAAGTTTAAAAATGGAGGAACATTTGCTCGTACCAGAAATCGAATCTGTTGGACATTTTCATCCGTAGGAGAAGTGGAAGGGCGGACACTGCGTTCCTTGTCTTCAAGCGATGTTTTTCCATTTTTAAACTTTTTGTGCCATTTGTAAACGTTAGCTACACTGAGAGCATCATTTCCAAAAGCTGTTTTAATCATCTCGTTCGTCTCCGAACACGCGTTGTTCCATTTCAGAGATTTATAAGCGCTTCAAAAACACACCCTCCTTTAAGCGCTCCAACCAATTACTGACTCATGGTAGCAAATTTTGCTTCAGACCGCAGACGCCAGAGGGCAGGAAGACTCACATATGAAAACGGTTATTTCTTATTTACATTCATTTGTCCGTAGCAATAAAAATCGATACTTTTTGATCACTCCTCGTGTGTGTGTGTGTGTGTGTATATATATATATATATATATATATATATATATATATATATATATATCACCATATCTAATTAATTATTAAAATTATACTGGTATCTGCCTCTCATTATAATCTCATGGTTTTATAAGTAGACATTGGTGCGTAGCGTCTAATGTATGTTATAATACACTTGAGCTATTCCATTATTTTCTTGTAAGGTGTGAGCGCAACACTTTACAACGTACAACGCCAAATTATGATGTAAGTTTTATTATTAAGAACAATTTAACTGTAATTATTTGACATTTTGAAGCTGTAGATAAAAGTTTCGTGGTTGTGACGTTACAATTTATAAAAATTAATACTCGTGTGTGTGTATATATATTATATATATATATATATATATTCGTTTTATTAAGATGATTCCTTGATATAAATATATATATAGATGAGTTTAAACAGTTATCCTTTTAACCATAACAAGTAATTTGTGTAATGATGAAGGAACTTTCTCACACACACACACACACACACACATATATATATATATATATATATATATATATATACACCAGGTGTCCCCAAAAATGCTCCTATTTCTAAACAAAGGTTTTAAGCTTAAAAGAAGGAATCTAGACACAAAGACAGACGTAATAGGTACATAAAACGTAGGAGTTTATTAACCTTAATTAAACAATATGTTCAGCTAATCGCCATTTTTACCTAATACAATACTCGACAAATGTTTGACGTAGTTTTGGGAAATAGCTCAGCTGGGATGTTGTTGATTACCTCATAGACTTTGGTCTTTAGGTCTTCAAGTGTTTTAGGTTTGGTAGAATATAGAATATATCCTGGGGTTTTTTTTTGTAACCCCACAAAAAAGTCATGGGGTGTGACGTCAGATAAGTATGGGGGCCATTCCAATTGGCTCATGGAAGGATATTAGTTGCCCGGAAAGATGCTTCCTCAAAAAGTTGCGAGTTTCACAAGCAGTGTATCGGGATGCTCCATCCTGCTGAAACCACTGTGAATCTGGGGTAATGTAGTTAGTTCTTTTACCGGACAAACTAATTCTCCATCCTGCTGAAACCACTGTGAATCTGGAGTAATGTAGTTAGTTCTTTTACCGGACAAACTAATTAGTTGTGATAAGTAGAGATCTTGTAGCATCTGACGATATGAATTTTGCGTTACCATTACTTCTTTTCCACCTCCATTCTTAAAGAATACTAAACTACTCAACAATGACTCAAATGTTGAGTTTAGTAACACTACGTGGAAGCTCTATTGGAGCGCCAGCATGACTTCCCCAGTAACGAAAGTTTTGCTTATTAATCTCCCTAGACAGATGTACATAACACTAGTCAGTGAAGGAGATGTGTTTCAAAAACTCAGGATCTTCTTCAAACTTTGCTAACATCCATGTTGCGAATTGCATTGGTTTTTGTTTTTGAACATTAGTCAGTGAAGCTTGTGAATGAATTTTGGAGGGAAAAAGGTTTAATTCAGTATGAAGTATACGATGCACAGCTGTTCGTAAAATACCTGTTTCTGTTGACAGACGTCGATTTGATTTCTGCGGACTGCGCGCAATAATTTCATGAACCATATTTACGTGTTGTGGATCGCCGCCAACCAAATTATTGATTGCTTACATTTCTTTTTGTTTGAAATTTTCTAAAAATTCGTGGTATTGTCTTTCTATCGGGTGGATCTCTGCATCCATATTCTCTGCAAAAGTTCCTTTGCACCCACGTCACAGAATTGGTCACATGAAACCACTCAACGAACTTGCTTTTCTGTTCCTGTTTGAGGGCTCAGCCATATTCTTCCGTGTAGACTAGGTCCTTAAGAAAGTTTAGTTAAGACTTAGCTTTCCTTAACATGTTAAGCGTCACTTTTATCATTTTTATACGCACCAATAAACGATATAACTCGTCGATAACGCTTAAGACGTTAAACACCTAGTAAAGCTATCTATGGCCTTACTAAGCCATTTGATGGCTTAGCTATCTATGGCCTCACTAAGTCTATTGATGGTGGTATTGTCTTTTCCTGATTTTGTAGAAATTAGGAAAAGTTATTGCTTTAAGTATGAAATGGTGAAAGAACGGTTTTAATATACAGGGTGTCTCAAAAGTCACTATCTATTTTGAAAAATAATGGGAATTACGAAAAACTGGTTTAAGACATGAAAAATATATTTATTTCAAAGTAAGTGCCACAAAGAATTAGTGCTATTTATTTATCTGTCTCCACATTCCACATGGCGACCATCAGTGTCTCTACAGAGCTCAAAGCGATAAGTTGTTTACCGGAACACACTTTCCAGCATTTGAGGTGTTATTTTCTGAACGGCATCGGTAATACGATTTCGAAGTTCGGCTACATCACTAATTCTTCTACCAGTGTACACCTTAGACTTAATGAAACCCCAGGCGAAAAAATCTAATGGTGTTAAATCGGGTGAACGTGCTGCCCATGGTTGTGTTCCTCCACGACCAATCCAGCTACCGGGGAAGCGTCTGTCAAGATAATCACGTACAATTATTGCATAATGGCACGGTGCTCCATCCTGCTGAAAAACTACTGTCAAGAATGCCATCTGTAAGAAGTTGAGGTTCGAGGAATTGTTCAAGCATGTCAAGATAATAAACCAATTAACTTTTTTTAAATAAACAAATTTGCACCAGAAGTACATATCTTTATGCCAGCATAGCATTTTTTAAAAAAACATCTAATGTCACCGAAATAGATAGTGACTTTTGAGACACCCTGTACAATATTTATTAGTTATTAAGTAATGAAAAAGTAGAAAGGTATAGGTATAGGTATAGATACAAAAAACCCATTCTGTTACCTTTCCGAAGAAGAAACTTCAATAATAAAATATATGTACATCCATTATAAAATAATGGGCAAATAAAAATAGTTACTTTTTTGGGGACACATTATATATATATATACATTTTAACTGCAAACAACACAGTATAATTAATGTGTAAAAGCGGTGTGGAGTTTGCGAAGCTAATATTTTGTGTTGGATGACTTCTAGTACAGTATTATGGGCAATTTGATTGTACAGCACCCTACTCGTATCCCCGATCACCTTGGAGATAGGTTCAACCTTCTGGATTTATTTCTCACCACTCACCCTTCTTCTTATTCTGTCAAGCTTTTTTATCCGTTGGGCCCCTCTGACCACAATTTTATATCTGTTTCCTGTCCTATCGCTCCGGTTCAACCTTTGGATCCTCCCAAGAGGAGATGCCTCTTTGGCACTTTCGCGCCACTGATTGGGAGGCCGTTAGGTAATACTTCTCTGATTTCCCATCGAATGATTACTGTTTTCGTGGCCGAGGCCCCTCCGAGTGCGCTGACCGCATCAAGATTCTCACTTAGCTTATATTTCTGCCCGGAATCGTGCAAAATCTGTTCTTCGACTCGCCAAAAATTCCTTCATCAGACAAAAATGTGAAAACCTATCCAATTTTAATTCTTCTCACTCTTTCTGGCACCCAGCCAAGAACCTCTCCAACAACTTTACTTTTTCTTTCCCTCCTCTTTTCCATTCCGACGGCTCAGTTGTCGTCTTTTCCCCTCATAAAGCTGAACTCTTTCGCTCAGACTTTCGCCTCCAACTCAACCCTGGACGATTCCGGTGCTGTTCTTCCATTTCTTCCTCCCTCTAACTTAATTATGTCTGAAATTAGAACCGCTTCCAAAGATGTTGTTTCTGCCCTATCTGGACTCAACTCTAAGAAGGCGTACGGTTCTGATGGTGTCCCTCCTGTTGTTCTCAAAAACTGTGCTTCTGTGCTGACACCCTGCCTAGGCAAACTCTTTCGTCTTTGTCTTTTATCTAGTACTTTTCCTTCCTGTTGGAAGTTCGCTTTCATTCAGCCAGTCCCAAAGGAAGAGGACCGCTCTCAATCCTCCAACTATCGTCCAATTGATTTCTTGCCGTTCTAAAGTATTTGAATCTGTCCTTACTAGGAAGATTCTTAAACACCTCTCTTCTCAATCTTCTTTCAGATCGTCAGTATGGGTTCCGCAAGGGACGGTCTGCTGTCGATCTTCTTGCATATCTCTCTGACTCTTGATTCATCAGCCAGATTCTGTACTGAACGGACGCATTTCCTGAGCTCTCTGATATTGCATCTACTTTTGCATATTGCTAAGAATTTTACTTTTGGAAAGTTTTGAATTTTATATACTTGCGTTTATATTCACATTGTTATAGTTAAGTAATTGAATATTAGTGGTTTTTAGCGATTTAGAAGTTTTCATAGCGTGCCGGCTTAACTTAACTTAAACTTGTGACGGTTATAAATTAATTTTTAACTGCACAATGCCGTCGCAGAAAGCGTCCGTGTGTTAGGTGTGGGGTAAACCGGTGGTATTCGGAATTTAAAGATTATAACGGCGGTCCTATGGCGATTACCGAGAGATCAGGTTTCTTTTGCGAGTTAATGGAAGAAATAGTTGACATAAAACGCAGTGTACGTGAGGTAGCGGAAAGACTTGCAACGCTTGATGAGGGCAGGGGTAGGGCTACGGTTGACGAAAGCCGAACCAATACTAACGTTGAAGACGTTAGTAATTTGAAGGGTGAGGTGCGTAACCTAGTTTCTAGTTTAGGTAGCTTGTCGGGAAGGTTGGATAGACTTGAGGAAAGGGTTAAGGTTGCTCCGAGATTAGTAGATGGGGAGGGATTTAGAGAAGTTAAGGCTGGAGCTAGGCCGCGTACGTTAGGTGATAGGAATCCCCCCCCCATCGAGGTTTCGAACCCTTTCGCCCATTTGGAAAGGGACGTGAATGAGGGGGAAACTATTTTAATTGGGGACTCTTTAGTGCGCCATATGGACAGAGTTCGTTGAACGGCATCCAACCAAGAGGAGGAGGGTCTGTCTCCCAGGGGCCAGGGTTGACAGAGTTAGAGACGAAGTGGATAGGATTGACGTTGCCTCCCGTCACTCGATGTTGGTGACGATGGTAGGGGCAACGACTCGTATAGGCCCGATACGAGAGTGCCTGACCTTTTGGAGAGATATAGGGGGTTAATTAGGTCCCTAAAGGCGAGGTCAGATAGGTCTTTAGTTCTAGGTATTACCCCTAGGCACGGTTTGGGTCTTAGGATTACGTCTAAAACAATATTTTTTAATAAATTAGAAGAGATTTGTGCTGAGGAAAATGTACCCTTCGTAAAGCTGTGGTCCGAATTCAGTGATCCTAGCCTTTTTATAAAAGATGGGGTGCATTTTAATGAAATAGGTAATGCTAGGCTAGGTAGGTTAATAGACGAAAACGTACGAAAGCTGTATAGGTCGAAGCCTTCTTTAAACGTTGTGGGTCCGGGGAACGCGGGCCCGACGTGAAAAATAGTTTAAAACGCGGCCCGTGGTAAAAAATAACTTAAACGTCTTTTATTGTAACGCGCGTAGTATTAGAAATAAATTAAACGAATTTAAGGCGATAATTTATTCCGGCAACTACGATATAGTTGCTATCACTGAAACGTGGTTAAATACCGTGACTCGGGACTTGTTGGGGGAACTTGATATACCGGGTTTTAAACTCTTTACTAATGATAGGTTACATAGGTTTGGTGGCGGCGTTTTGCTGTACATTCGTAATTCCCTTAGGGCTATCGAGGTTAAGATAGATTTTCCGGCAGCAATTAATGCGATATGCGTTGAAGTTAGGGCGCGTAGTATTAGTTTTAATTTTTGTTGTTTTAGACCTCCCGTTCAACCCCTCGATACCGATACTAGATTTTACTCACTTCTTGGTAACTTTATTGACAATCGGAATAGTATAATTGTCGGAGACTTTAACTGCCCTAATGTTAATTACGAGACTTTTACTGGTAATGAGGAGGGTTTGAGATTGATTGAGTTCATGGAGGATAATTTTTTACGACAGATGGTTACCGAACCAACGCGCGGTGACAATATTTTAGATTTGGTGATGACGAACGGCGAAAATATAGTCGAAGGTTTAGAAGTAGGCGAGAGTTTAGGATGTAGTGATCATCAAATTCTTAGGTTTAAGTTATTGATAGAAAACACTAAGGATAGTAACGTAATAGAAGTCCCTGATTTTCGTAGGGCTAATTTTGATAGTTTTGCGGATAGGATGAGAGTAGTGGACTGGGATAACTTATTTATGGGTAATGACACAAATTTGCATTGGGAGGCGTTTAAAGAAAGTTTTATGAATATTGAAAGGGAGTTTATTCCTCGTAGGCCCAAGCGCGCTAGAAATCATGTTAGGCCCAAGTGGTGGACTAGGGAAATAATCGAGCGTAATAGAGCGCATAGACTTAATAAGCGCAATGGCACGGCAGCTAACTTTAATAGATATATCGAGCTTAGACGTCAGGTTAAAAGATCAGTTAGGAATGCTAAGCGTAATTTAGAGATACTTATAGCTGCGGATAGTAAACATAATCCAAAAAAGTTTTTTGAATACGTCAATAATCGTAAGCCGATAAAAGATAACATAGGCCCTCTAGTGGATGTTAACGGCGCTTTGGCTTCTGACGCTCAGGCGATGGCGGGTATTTTCAATAACTTTTTTGCGACAGTTTTTACCGTAGAAGACGTAAATAATGTCCCCGACGTGGACGATATCGTTCCATTTAGTAGCGAGACTATTTTGGATGAAATAACTGTTTACGAGGGTGAGATTGCGCATTATATCGATAGGCTAAAAGTTAGCAAGGCTCCAGGCCCTGACGCTTTTTATCCCAGACATTTGAAAGATTTGAAAGACGTTATCGTAGGCCCCTTAACGAAGATTTTTAATCAGTCACTCGAAACGGGGATTATTCCTGAAGACTTCAAATTAGCTAACGTCACCCTATTTTTAAAAAAGGCGACCGCACGTAGCTAGCAATTATAGGCCCATTAGCTTAACGTCAATTGTCGGTAAACTTTTGGAATCCGTAGTTAGGGATCGTATCATCGATCACTTAGAAAGTAGAGATTTGATTAATAGTAGTCAGCATGGGTTTCGACGCCATAGATCTTGTTTAACTAATTTGTTAGAATTTTATAACGAAATAGTGCGCGAATACGATAGGCATAGAGCGGCTGACGTTATTTATTTAGATTTTAAAAAGGCGTTCGATACAGTTCCGCATAGAAGATTAATTGCGAAGGTTAAAGCGCACGGTATACGCGGTCAGGTAGCTAACTGGTTAGAGGAATGGCTTCGTGCTAGGAGACAGAGGGTCGTTGTTAATGGTAGTGAATCGGGTTGGTTGGATGTAGGTAGCGGTGTCCCACAGGGCTCAGTGTTAGGCCCATTGCTATTCGTAATCTACATTAACGACATAGATGTAGGATTGACTAGTAACGTGTCAAAATTCGCGGACGATACTAAAATACGCGGTAGGGCTGTTAACGAGGACGATAGAAATAGGCTCCAAGACGATAGAAATAGGATTATGGAGTGGACGGAGAAGTGGCAGATGCAATTTAACGTAAATAAATGTAAAGTTTTGCATATAGGTTCTCGTAACAATAATTACACGTACACGATGGATGGTAGAGTTAGCGAGCGTTGACGAGGAAGTAGATTTAGGCGTATGCGTATCTAAGGATTTAAAGGTTAGGAACCAGTGCTTGGAGTCTTGCGCAAAAGCTAATAGGATGTTAAACTTCATAGCGCGTAATTTCGAATTTAAATCGAAGGATATTATATTGCCCCTTTATAAGTCCCTAGTCAGGCCTCATTTAGAATATGCCGTTCAGTTTTGGTGCCCGTATTTGCGCGAAGATATTGATAGGTTAGAAAGGGTTCAGCGTCGTGCCACGAAACTAATTCCGTCATTGCGCAACAAGCCTTATGAAGATAGGATTAAAGTGTTAGACTTGCATTCACTCGAAACTAGGAGATTAAGGGGGGAGCTTATTGAAGTTTTCAAAATCGTTAATAACATTAACGTAAATTTTGACAAACTGTTCACTTTCGATAATAGCAATACTCGTAATAACGGATTTAAGTTGCGTGGCAGACGTTTCATTACTAATATCGCTAAAAACTTCTTTACGTTTAAAGTAATTGATAAATGGAATAATCTTCCCGCGCCGTCTCACTCTACCAGCGTTAATGTTTAAGAACCGTTGATAGATTTTAAAAATATTAACGTTGTTTAAAATAAAAAAAAACAATTAGCAACAGGAGCTCTGGGGTGGTGGTCGAGGATGAGTCTGTTGACGATTAATGCCAGCTTGTGACATGCCAGCGTGTGATGCCAGCAATAAAATTAAAAAAAAAAAAAAATAGACTAACACGAACGTAGATGTAGCTCGTAGCGTAAACTAACCCACTTTTTGTTTAACTTTACCTACTTTTTTTTTTCTTATCCTCTCCTTACTTGCATGTCTGTAACTCTCTTTACTTGCATGTCTGTAGTTTGCATGGTATGACAGTGAGTTAAGACTGTGTTTGCATGGTTTGTGAACGTTCTTATTTTACTTCTTTTCATCTTTCACCCCTTTCCTATTCTCTCGACTATTTTTCCGACTTGTCGGCAGTGGCCGGCGGATGATGGTGAGTCTTTTTTTCGCTTTTTCTGAATGAATGTTAACCCATGAGTGATAGGTGTTGCTACTTAACCCCTTATTCTCTTCTCTTAACCCCCTACTCTTTCCTTTCTCTCGGGCTAACCTTAGAGTGGATCTTCGGGTCTTTGTTATCCTTAGCTTCTGTAGATCTGTAGATCCTCCTTTCGGGATTTGGTGAAACCTCTGCTATTGAGCTAGTCATATCGAAAGTTTTTGATAGAGTCTGGCACAAATCTTTAATTTCGAAACTCCCCTCCTTCGGTTTCTATCTTTCTATCTGTGCCTTCATTTCTGATTTCCTTTCTGGCCGATCTATATCTTTCATCTACTCAACCGGTCAACTCTGGAACAATCTTTCTCAATCCATCTTTCCCCCCTGTCTATGACCTTCAATCTTTCAAAAGCAGAGTGTCCAGGCATCTCGGAAACCCTGGACCTTGATTTTGGCTCTCTTGTTCTTCCATGGGAGGTCGTTTTTGAGAGCATTCACCCTTGTCCCGTCCTTTCAACATAAAAAAAAATACATGAGGGAGACAATGTTTAATTCATAGAATCTATGACTTAGAGAATTGTTTTATTCGTGCAACATTTTGTCTGTACTTTCATTATGTTTGTTCAATTTACAGATTTTCCAAATTATTCTGTTCTGCATTAGCACCAGTGGCTGCATAAAATATTGACGTACACTCCTGACAGCACTAAGGCAGTATTGTAGGTATGGGTACACCATGATAAAGTATATGGATCGAAGGTCTTGTTTTGGGAGTGCCGCATCTAATTTTGTAATTATGAATGAGACCTTAGCTAATTTATTGCATAGCTCTTCAGTGTGCTCTTTGAATGAGAGGTTTGAATCGATTGTAATTCCTTGAAGTTTGGCCGATTGCAGTCGTTGAACAGGGACTGGATTTATGTTTAGGTTTAGAGCGGGCAACGTTTTCTTTTTATGATGATTAAATAGGCTGTTTTATTAATATTTAAGGATAGTTTGTTGGAGTAAAGCCGTACATATATTCTTTGGAGTTCACTGTTGGTGGTTGTTTGGCATGGTAATTAATCTTTGTTCGAGGTTATGAATGAAGTGTCATCTGCATACCGGTAACAGGAAGAATTACTTAGTGATCAGTGGTAATGATAATGATAATCGTTATTGGCAGGAGATATATTTCAAATATGCTTATTAGGATTTTCGTCTTTATTGCGTCATTGTTCCATCTATTCAATCAAACCAAACCTAGCTTATTTTTGAGATGATGTCAATTTGTACTTAGGTACCACATATTTGTTACCACCATGCGCATCGCGAGTAAGAATTGATTTCTTGAAGTGCTCTATATATATATATATGATGCAAATCCACAGGGAAAAAGAAAAAGAAAAGGAAAAAAGAAAACTTTGCATCATTCATTCATTTCACTTGTTTAATTGTGAAATTTATCCAATATATATATATATATATATATAGAGAGAGAGAGAGAGAGAGAGAGAGAGAGAGAGCGAGAGAGAGAGAAAGAGAGAGAGAGCTCCACATCTATATTCTTTCATTTTACAGTTGAAAGGACAAATACGGCAGTCATTTTTTTCATTTTTGCAATATAAGCATTTATATATATATATATATATATATATATATATATATATGATGAATAAAACCACGAAGGAAAGGAAACACAAAATGGTGCTCAAGCGCTTTCGTCTAATGACATCCGTTAGAACAGGACAGTTGTCCAGTGCCCTTTTTGTCCATTTGTCAGAGTTAGCCCACTGTATTGATTGGAATAATGCTTCAGTTTTATTCCATTCAAGCAACATTGTTAATAGAAATATTCTTGAGTCTGCCATTATCCAACTTTCAAATAACTTCAACATAAGCAAAGGTCTTTTTCAACTCGATCCTGTTATGTTGAATTCCTTTAAAACAGATATAGATAAGAAGTGTAAAACATTAAATCTTTGGTAAACTTGTTTTCTACTTTATTAACTTTTAATTTGCATTTTATATTTTTTTTATTTTTTTTATATATATCGAAACCTGACCATAGGCAGCATTGTGTTAAAACCCGGACAGTATAAATTTGTATTTTTATAATCCATTTGATCTTGTGCTAAAAATCGATTAACTTTTAATCAGTATAAATTTGTATTTTTATAATCCATTTGATCTTGTGCTAAAAATCGATATTTTTCCTTACAAAATCTGTACGCCTCACTGGTAATCTTTTAAGGTTTTAATTTTTAATTTTTTTATAATTTTTTATTATTTTTACTTCTCTGTTTATTGTATATATATGTATGTATGTATGTGTGTATGTATTTGTATATATAGATATGTATGTATATATATATATATATGTATGTGTGTGTGTGTGTATGTATGTTATTTATTTTTTCTTTTTTTCTTTCTGTAACCTATATATACTTCTTAACCTTTTTATGTACTTCAGTGTTCCTGAGGATGTCATTAGACGAAAGCGCTTGAGCACCATTTTGTGTTTCCTTTCCTTCGTGGTTTTATTCATCATAAATATTTTTCACGTGTTACCTTCGTGAAATAATTTTCATATATATATATATATATATATATATATATATATATATATATATATATATATATATATATATATATATATATATACATACTGGACTATAACGTGCTAATATCTGATTATCGATTTGCAAAAGAATCGAGGTATCAAAGAGTTGATTGGCTATCGTCTGAGAACCAAATTTAACCATAACAGTCTATAACCTACTTACAGATCATGCAGGTAAAATTAGGTTAGATTTTTCGGTAAATCGACTCTGCTAAACGTCGATCTTTCTTCAGTTCGAGAACAATTTCTGTAAGTTCTTGCATGCACGAATGCATAAGTACAGTATTTTTGTTGAAATAAAGAACCATTGTTTGCGGTTCGTGCTTCAGGCACAGGGAGAGAGGATATGTGTTTGGAATTTCTTTGGCAATGCTATAGAGTTATCTCATTACTTAAGAATTTAATTTGAATATATATATATACATATATATATATTTTTTTTTTAGTTTCAAAGTATGACCGCTCATGGCCACCAAAAGAAAGGTGGATAGCAGAGCGAACACAAGACGAAGACTATGAAACAGCTAACGGAAATGAACAATAGACGGGGAGGAGGAGGAGGAGGGAAAAAAAAAAAAAAAAAAAACAGAAAAATCATAGCGGAGTCACAGCCGGTAAAGAAGTCGGGAGCGAAAGAGGAAGGAGAACAACCCGGTTACCGAAAAGTACGGACCTTCATATAGAATAGCGCCAAGCCTATCACAAGGCCCGACGCTCACCAAAAAGGGAAAATACTCTGCGCGCAGCGCAGAGTAAAGCGGACACTCCACCAGGAAGTGGGCAACTGTAAGTGAGACGTTACAATTGGGACATCGGGACACCCGATCTCCGGCCATCAAATAGCCATAGGTCAGGTGGGTGTGGCCAATACGGAGGCGGGCCAGAGCCACCTCCTTATGGCGCGACCGATGGAAGGAAGAGGCCCAACATCCCAATTTGGGTTTAATCTTGCAGAGTTTGTTATTTGTAGCGCCATCGCAGCGACTCTGCCACCGGGAGCGCAAAAACCTACGGAAGCCAGGGATATAATCGGAAAAGGGGAGGGACACGGGTGAAACCTGTAGTCGGCACGCGGAACGGGCAGCTCGATCGGCAGCCTCATTTCCAGCCACGTTAACATGTGCATGGACCCAGCAAAATACCACCTCCTTGCCACCAAAAGTGACAAGGATATGGCACAGTAGCTGGATTCGTCGGACCAGTGGGTGGACAGGGTCGAAACACTCCAGGCCATCCAGGGCACTGCGGAATCCAAATAGATGACAAACGACCCATCCGGATGCTCCCGCACCACCTCCAGAGCGCTCAGAATGGCATAGAGCTTCTCCGTGAAAACGGAAGCCTCATCAGGGAGACGGGTACATCGGGGAGCAAGGGCAGACGACTTGGGAACAGCCGTGGCCCGAACGACCTCGAGCCATCTGTGAAGACCGCAACACATGCAGAGTGACACGCTGCATGCTGAAGGAACAGAGACCGAAGCAAGGCAGAGTCAGAATCGGCCCTGCGACCGAGGCGCAACGCCCTACAGCACGCAACAGGGGTGCTCTCCCAAGGTGCAACACCCTTGAAAGAGACCGGTATAACGGATAGAGGAGGAGTGCCCATACCATCGAGGAGGGAGGTCACTGTGTCGGTGAAATACCAACCCCCATCCCGGCAGAACGCCCTCTCAACCACCTGGAACAGAGGAGAGTTGGGAAGACGGAGAATCCGGAGATAGTGCTTGGCAATGAGGAACAACCTCCGATCCTCCAAGGGAGGGATGTCGCACTCAACCTGCAGACTATCAACCGGAGAGGAGCGGAAGGCGCCAGATGACATGCGCAGTCCTCTAGAGAGGACCGGATCCAGTATCCGAAGGGCCGTACGGGAGGCGGAGCCATACACTACACTCCCATAGTCTAATTTTGACTGTACCAGGGACACGTACAAACGGAGGAGTGTCCGCCTATCCGCGCCCCATGTAGTATGCGACAGATGTCCCAGCAAATCCAGGGTACGTCTTGTAGACTCGCGCAGCCGGCGAAGGTGGGGAACCCAGCTCAAACGGCTGTCGAAAACCATGCCCAGGAAACGTACTGATTGAACGAGGGCCAGAGGCTGACCCCCGAAGGTAAGATTAAAGGCCGGGACGGCGCCGGATCCCCGTCTCCTCGACGGAAGGAAGGCCACACACGAAGTCTTCGGGGAAGACAGCGTAAGGCCCACCGACGACGCCCAGCGTTCAACCCGATTGACCGCGAGTTGGACTTGCCTCTCCACGAGGCACCCACTCCTCCTGAACATACAGGTCAGATAGGGCCGCCCCATTACGGACGCGGAAAGTGCGACGGCAGAGGAAGTTACGAAGAAATGTGGGCAAAAAGCTCACAAAACCAAGAGACTTCAAACGGTCCATGTCAACTCCCCGACGGGTCGTGTCATGGGCCTTTTGGACATCGAAAAAGACGGCCAGAACAAGATTCCGGCGGGAAAAAGCCCGTACATCATGACCAAGGAGGAGAAGGGGGTCCAGAGTACCCCGAAATCGACGAAAGCCATACTGGGTCGGGGTATAACCCAAGCGACTCCAGTGTAAAGGAAAGTCGGACGGCCACCATCTTTTCAAGGAGCTTGCATAAGCAACTCGTCAAGGCAATAGGCCGATAGCCCGCCACTTCCGCCGGATTCTTCCTCGGCTTAGGTATCGGGACCACAATCGCCTCCCTCCAACGGGAAGGGAACGACCCCTCAACCCAAACCCGGTTGAAAAAATCCAGCAAAGAAGTGTAGGGCCATCGGGTGCAGGTTCCAAATAAAGTCATACGGAATGTCATCAGGGCCAGGGGCGGAAGAACGACGGGTTGCCAAGGCAGTCCGAAGTTCCCGCATCGTAAAGAGACGGTTATAGGGCTCGTTCCCAGGCGGCGGGAACGTAACATCCGACAAAGGACGATCCGCAGCTGAAGGCGAACGGGAAACCGCAGCAAAAGCCCCAGCCAGCCGATCGGCCACAGCAGTAGGATCCGAAAGGAAGCCATCCCCGTCCCGAAGGACAGGGCGACTAGCAGGGACCGGCTTCCCCTCGATACTACGTACCTTCCGCCACACAGCAGCAGAAGGGGTAGAGGAGGAAATGCCGGACACAAAAGCACGCCAAGAGGCCCGACGAGCCAATTGAGAGTCCGGCGGGCGAAAGCCTTCGCCCACCGCATCTCAATCAAGTGGTCCGCGCGCCGGGTGCGGTGGAAGCGGCGCGTTGCCCTCTTCCTCTTACACACCGCCTGGTGACATGCTGGAGTCCACCACGGGACGCTACGCGTCCGCGGGTTACCGGAAGATCGAGGAATACAGTCCTCCGCGACGCCCATCACCACCCGCTCGAAGAACTCCAAGCTCTCATCCACAGAGCCAAAGCTCAACACCGAACGGGCAATGACGGAACGAGCTCTGAAGGATGGCCAGTCAGCCCGCGCCAGCCACCACCTCGGTCGAGACGAGACACCCGGCTGCGGTCCGACCGGCTCAAGACAGATTGGGTAATGATCACTGCCGTAAGAGTCCCCCAACACCTTCCACGAAAAATCGAGTAAGGCATCGAGGGACACCAAGGAGAGATCAATACAGGTAGATGAACCCGTGGGTTCGTGGAAGTAGGTAGGTTCACCGGAATTGAGGCACGCGAAGGAAAGTTCCTTCATTAAGGAGAGCAACATACCAGCAACATTAGTTGACCGGACATCTCCCCAAGCCGGGTCGCGACTGTTAAAGTCCCCGAGGAGGAGAAACGGTCGAGACAGTTGCAACACCAACTCGCGAACCGCGTCGCGAGAAGGAGGGTTATGAGGAGGAATATAAATCGAGCAGGCAGTGTACTGGCGATCTAAAAAGAGCCGCACAGCCACAGCCTGCAAGGAAGTACGAAGAGCCACACCTCGCGAGGGTAATGAATGATGTACATAAATCGCCGCACCCCGCCGGCGTGTGTGCTCATCCGGGATGCAAGGGAAACCAACATAGCCAGAGAGACGAGGGAGCCCCACGCAGCCAGGATAGTCTCCTGGAGGCAAACACAGGAAGGCCGCTCGCTCTCCAGCAGAGAAGCAAGGTTCTCACAGTTAGCTAAAAGTCCCCTACAGTTCCAATGCAAAATGGAACTGTAAAGGGAAGTGGCATTATAAGAAGCAGAGAAAGCAGAGAAATAGCCACGGACCAAGCTGAGCAGCAAACTCAACGGTCCGTAACCAGGGACGGAAACCGGCTTCCCCGACTCACCCCGAACGGGGTGGGTGGGTAGGGGCCACCGACCCCGCAGCTGCTTCACCCATAGTAGAACGAGAGGTGGAAAGTGGAACAGGGAGTTCAGAGGGGGGCTCCCCTGAGGGGGGCCGGGGAGAACCAGATGTTCGAGGGCTCGTCACACCAGACAAGTGCTGACGGGGGGGAGAGGAGGAAAGGTCCACCACAGGTGGGAAAGGTAGATCCAGGAGAGAGACCCGACCACTCTCAGCAGGAGCCGAAGGGAGAGAGACTCCATGAAGAAGGGCCAGGCTCCTCTCGACCGGGTCCACCATGGGAACCGAGTCAGTAATCGAGGGTGTCATGGGGCGGTGTACCTCAACCGACACCCGGACGCTAGTTGGAACAACGGGAGGTGACGCCTCACCAGCCCTCCGTATAGGGGGAGGGGAGTCCCGAGCGGATCAAGGAGCGGCGCGCCGCTTCCTCTCCGGTGAAGAAGGGGAAGCAGGGCGAGCAGTGGTCATGATCGGGTCTGGAGGGCTCCGACCACGGCGACGCTTCCTCCTCCCCTTAGGGGCATCACCTTCCCCACCCGAGAGACGAGTAGGCAAGGATCCAGACCCCAAGGCCGGAGAGGGAGAAGGGGCACTTGTAGGCAGGGAATCAGATGGGATGTTTGAAAATGAGGCAGATGGACAAGAAGGTCCCGCGGCGCCAGGAGGACCACCAACCCCCGGAACTTCCATGGGGGGCACCACTCCGGTAGGCGCCGGGGTAGCACGGGAGGGGCTCGAGGACCCGCCAGGGCCAAGAGCCGTAGCATAGGACAACCCCCGCCGCGGCTCCCGGTCACGGACCCTATCGCGCGCCTCCCGCGCACTAAGGAATTCGGTAGTCCTTAAGGACCGCACCTCGAATTCAAACTTGAAAACGGGGCAGTCCCGAGAGGAGGAAGGATGGGCCCCCGAGCAGTTCGAGCACCGCGGGGGCTTCGTGCATGGGGTAGGGTGCGCAGGCCCACCGCAGCGGACACATAGCTTACCCTCACGGCGGCACGCAGAGCTAACATGGCCGAACCGGTTGCAGCCAAAGCAGCGAACCGGGTCAGGCACATACGGTCGCACCGAAAACTCACACGACCGGCGATCACCCACGCCCCAGAACACCTGGGCCGGAGGCACAAGGGAGTCAAAGGTCAGGAGCAGACGAGCGGACGGGGTAAGAGCACCATCCCGGCGCGACGAAAAGCGGAAGACCTTCGTTACCCCCTGGGGGCAAGATCCTCCTGCAACTCGCCAACCGGGATTGACAGCAGACGGGAAGCGAAAATGGTGCCCTGACAGCTATTCAATTGCGGATGGGGAGTCACAGAAACTCTGCAACCCAAAACATCCTGCAACTGTAGAAGGGACTCAGTCACCCCGAAGAACGGGACTTCAAAAGAAGAGACCCATCCTTCAGAGGGCGGATATCATAACGACAGGGAACCCCCACCGTCTTAAGACGCTGAAACACCCGTTCCGAGTTGCCCGGAAGGGAGCCAGCGGAAGGGCGGAGAACAAGGAACCTGTCCACCGGACAGAAATTGACAGCAGGGACAGGTCCATGTGTAACGGTAACCGAGAGTGGGCGAGAGAACGAGGGCCGCGAAGACCCCGCCCTACGGCCACCACGAGTCCGGCCACGAGAGCCAGACGCCGCAGAGGACGAGAGGGGGCCATACGGCTTTAAGGTCAATCCAGCGGAGGCAGAGGCCGCTGAACGACCAGAAGTAGAAGTCTTATCCAAATCCAAGGGCGGGCCAGAGTCGTCAACAAGGGGATTGAAGTTTTGAAATTGAACCCATAAACAATAGCTTTACAAAAAAGACAGCCTCGGACCCAAGGCAATGCACCATCCGCCGCTGCATCCTTCAAGGCGCAGGCCCAACGTCCCGGGTAGCCCGCCCCCCAACCTGACTGTCGTTTTAAAAACAGCAGATTGGCTCTACGGAGATTTGTCCGTTAAGGGCCTAGCAAAGACCCAATCCAGACGCAGCAGCGGTCCGGGCGCCCGTACCGTCCCCAGAGCACGGCTCAGCCACGGAGCGATGCCCCCCGGCGGGTGCACCCGATGACCCCAAGACTGCAAAATACAAACAGGGGGGGGGGATACTACAATTGACAGAGGCAAGACCGAGTCAAGACAAAAGAAATTCCGGGAGAGACGGAAAAAAAGGGGAGCAAAAAAGAAAAATAAGGGAAAAAAAAAAACCGCAAACTAATGCAAACTAATGCAAACAACTAATAGGATATTACTGAGGACATTCAGAACTAGGGACAGTATGACCATGCTTACCCTGTGGAAATCACTTGTCCTTCCACGCATTGACTACTGCTCTCAATTATGGTTTCCCCACAAACAGAATGAATTGCAAAAAATTGAGGGCCTACAAAGAACCTTTACCTCGTATATTAAACAACCTGATGGGCAACAGGTGAGTAAAGACAAATTAAACTACTGGGATAGGCTTAGAGGCCTCAACTTTTATTCCATAGAGAGAAGGTTTGAGAGATACATCCTAATCTACACCTGGAAAATTCTAGAAGGGCTTTTAGTTGCCCCCAATACTGAACCAATTGTGCCCACCTTAACAAGAACTGGCAGAATGTGTAAAAAATATCACCTCCCACCAAACAGTCTGAGAAGGATTCAAACCCTTCAATATAATAGTATCTCTAGGCAGGGTTCTCGCCTGTTTAACTCCTTGCCTCAGTACCTTAGAGATATAAGTGCAGTCCCAGTAGATACTTTTAAAAAACACTTGGACATGTTTTTAGCCAACATACCCGACCAACCCACAGTGTCAGGGTATTCCTCTGCCAGACCAGCCCCCACAAATTCAATAGGGGACCAAATCGTATGGCAGGAGCAAGAGAAAAGAAGGGTGGCGACCCCGTCGTGGCCCCGCCTCAGGAGGCGCTGAGTGGACTTCGTGGGAGCAGCGCACCCTTGAGGCAGAAGCGCTTTAAGGTAAATTTAAGGTAGGTAACTCTTCGCCCACACCCCGCGAGGAGTTGAGGAAACCCCAACAACCCACGAGGTGTACGAGCCCCTCGGCCCGGCAAGCCGGAGTACCTAATCGAGGGGGAATATATATATATATATATATATATATATATATATATATATATATATATATATATATATATATATATATATGTGTGTGTGTGTGTGTGTGTGTGTGTGTGTGTCCTATAAAAAGTAGTTTGGTTGATTAATGGATACCGTGGGTGGGTGGCCTAGTGTTTAAGGCGCTGGACTGCTGATCGGAAGGACTTGGGTCGAATCCGGTCGAGGACATTGTAATTTTTGCCTCCCCTTTCTCGTGGTTCGGATTTCACGTTAAATTGTAGGTCTAAGCTTCATGTGCTTGACTTTTGTTGCAATGAACAATTCGGGCGGAAGCAAGACCAAGGTTACCATAACCTTTGTTACCTTGGTTTTGCTTCTGCCTGTCTAGAAACAGTGGAAATACGTAGAAATAGTAATACAACTTTATGACAATGTTTTATTTTCAACATACAGAAGGTGTTCAAATTGTTCCCCTCCAACTTCAAGACACTTTATTACTCTTCATTACACTTCATTACAATTGAGGATTTGAAAGCTGAGATAAGACTGAAATTGCAGCGAATTTCTGCTGAAACAATCAAAAGTGTTCAGAGAGCTTGCCAGTGACGAGTAATAAAATGTCTTGAAGTTTCGGGCGAACAACTTGAACACCTTCTGTAATAGTATGTTGAAAATAAAACATTGCCATAAAGTTGCATTACTCTTTCTACATATTTCCAATGTCACCTAACATGAAACAATACACACACACACACACACACATATATATATATATATATATATATATATATATATATATATATATATATATATACACACACAGGGTGTCTCAAAAGTCACTATCTATTTTTAAAAATAATGGGAATTAAAAAACTGGTTTAAGACATGAAAAATATATTATTTCAAAGTAAGTGCCACAAAGAATTAGTGCTATTTATTTATCTGTCTCCACATGGCGACCATCAGTGTCTCTACAGAGCTCAAAGCGATAAGTTGTTTCCCGGAACACACTTTCCAGCATTTGAGGTGTTATTTTCTGAACTGCATCGGTAATACGATTTCGAAGTTCGGCTACATCACTAATTCTTCTACCAGTGTACACCTTAGACTTAATGAAACCCCAGGCGAAAAAATCTAATGGTGTTAAATCGGGTGAACGTGCTGCCCATGGTTGTGTTCCTCCACGACCAATCCAGCGACCGGGGAAGCGTCTGTCAAGATAATCACGTACAATTATTGCATAATGGCACGGTGCTCCATCCTGCTGAAAAACTACTGTGTCAAGAATGCCATCTGTAAGAAGTTGAGGTTCGAGGAATTGTTCAAGCATGTCAAGATAATAAACCAATTAACTTTTTTAAATACACAAATTTGCACCAGAAGTACATATCTTTATGCCAGCATAGCATTTTAAAAAAAAAACATCTAATGTCACCGAAATAGATAGTGACTTTTGAGACACCCTGTATATATATATATATATATATATATATATATATATATATACACACACTCAACGTTATAAAATTAACAACCAAATTGTTTAAGAGTGATAAAGCGTTCAAAATTGTGATTTCGCTTCGAAAACAATACATATCGAAAGTGTGTGTTTTAACATCGTTTTAGCACGTTTACATTGTCTGCAGGCAGAAGACAAAAAAAAAATGTTAAACAAATCTCCGTTTTTAAAATATAACGTTTGCATCGTACATGTTTTATATTCACATGTTTACAAGTACGCAAATTAATGTAATGAAGGAATGTGACGATGTAATCAGTATGTCTTACACGCAGATAAAAAAAAAAATGGTGTGTTGTTTACATGATTGAATTCTGTTAAAATTGTGTTTTAAGGAAAAGTGTGCCTATATACGAATTTACAGATTATGCATAACCACAGAATGTAATAGATATCGTAAGATGTTTTGGAAATGTGTTATATGATCTCTCTCTCTCTCTCTCTCTCTCTCTCTCTCAGGCCACCCTGCTGTGAAAACGTCTGTTCAAGCTCCTCTTGAAAAAACTTTTGTGGACTGTTTATCGAGATCAGATCGTGCATTTCCATTAAAAAAAAATCTTTCTTTCTGGTGTTTTTAATATTCCGAAGTTGTGAAATGGCGTGAGATAAATATTTATTTCATAGTTTATAATAAAAATACCATTTACAAAATACATATGCACGGTATGCTTATTGATGGTTCTAAAGGCGAGAATAGTGTTTCCAAATTTTGTAATTTAAAGTCAGATATTGATGAAAAGTTTCACGAGTTAAAGAATGAAATTTCTACGAATTTTACTACAAAATTTAATTCAGAATAACTTTATTTAAAAAAGGGATCACCTGAAGATCAGGGCCCCCAACCTTCTTTAGTTAGCTTTATAAGGCTAATTAACAAAAATATCACGACCTAACCTAACCATTCGCTAGGTCAACTGTACACCCTTGACGATTGGTTAGGTTAGGTCGTGATATTTTCGTTAGTTAGCCTTATAAAACTAACTAAAGAAGGCTGGGGATCCTGATCTTCAGGTGATCCACAAAAATTAATGTTGATGTGCAAAGAAGTCTTTGTGTACTTAATAAAAAAATTTCAGATGTTGAAGATAGCTTAAAGGCAGTTGAACTTAATAATTCTTCGAATTCCGTGGGAAAATTAAACGATCATATTGAACAAGCTGAAGATAATGTACAAAACATTTATGCAAAAGTTGATAAAATTGTCAATGACATAGAATAGAAGTAGTTCAACTGTTGATAGTTTTACTTTGAAAACGGTGCTAAAGCCAAGGGCTTCGTCAAGTTTTCAACTAGATTGTCAAAATCCATTTAGTCTACTCGAAACTATAGAAAACGAAACTATTGTTAGGTTCGTCTATTGTTAGGCATATGGATAAAGAATTTTGTTTAAGAAATGAAGTAAAACGAAAGAGAGTACTCGTTCCAGGCACTAAGATAGAAAGAATTGAACAGGAAGTGAAGAATTTAAAGTTAGAAACTACAAATTTGCTGTTAATTTCTCACGTTGGAGGAAAAGACTTGTACAATTCCAATAGTAAGATAGAAGATGTTAGCTAAATATCGAAGTTTAAGTCTTTGGGAGATAAGTCGAATAATGTACTGATTTCTGGGGTTCTTCCGGGAATTAATGAAAGTAATAGATTCTTAAGTACAGCAATTTACTTCAATACTAAATTAGAAGTGATGCGCGTCCTTGAAGGAGTAGAATTCCCTAAATTTTGGTCGGAGTTTAACTCGGTAGATTTGTTCATTTAAGATGGCGTTCACTCGAATGAAATAGGTAATTCGCGACTCGGGGAAATTGATTGACCAAAAAGTGAATAAGATTTTATTTGAAACGGAGGCAAGAAGAAATACTACTTCCTCATTTAGAAAATGTAACTCATCGACCTCAGGGAAACTCAACGCGTATAGAGGAACAAATAGTAACGTAAAGAATAGTTTGAAAGTAGTGTTTTCAATGCGAGGAGTGGAAGGAATAAGCTTATACTGTAAAGAAAATCTTCCAGTTCAAAAGAAAGTTAATGCCAATGACCAATTAAAAATAATTATTTCAGAAATTAGCTCTAATAACTTAGTCTTTAATTCTGGGGTTGTATATAGGCCTCCTTCACAAGGAATGAGAATTAGACATTAGATATTTTAAATGGCATAGTTAAGCATAAGGAATCAATTATTGTCGGGGACTTTAACTTCCCACATATTGGAGCGTTTAAACTATTTCCCCCCCAGCTTCAGAGAGTGGGGACATAGTTTAAAAGGTCAATATCAATGAAGGTCAACGAAAATATCACGACTAAACCTAACCAATCGTCAAGGGCGCACAGTTCACCTAACCGGGCATTCAATTTAATTTATTATATTTGGTAGTGTAAAGCAAAAAATAAGAATACATGGGGGCCCTGATCTTCAGGTGATCCAATATACCATATGTCCCACAAAAAAGTACACCCAACTTTAGATTGTACTAACTCCTCCAAAAATTGAGATATTTTGGATCTGTTTGTTTGATTTAATACAGCAAATTATTCTTTGTTAACGTTCAAATTTATTCATGTTTAAACGATTTAGTGTTTAAGCATCTGCTTTTAACTGAAGGGTACAGCAAAATGGGTTGCGCGGAATGATCATTTCTCCCAGCCAGATAGCTCCTCTTGCTTTAACCAATGTGCTACTTTTTACGTCGAAGGATTATTGCAAATATTTTTTTTAAATAATTCGAACTTTTGTATCTAAGATACGAGTCATACATATAAATGAAGAATCTGAATTACTAAATTTATAAATAACTTTAAAACCCTTATCATGCAGTTTACACGAAGGCAGCGCGTTCTCATGGTCACAACTTATCTGCAAACTAAAAGCTTAAAACAAGTTCAGAATACCTTCGAACTGCAATTTCCCGATAGAGCTTCTCCAACTAAACATACAATTTTGAAGAATGTTCGGAAATACAAAGAAGGAACGGTCCTCAATTTGAACAAAGGACGTTCAGGCCATCCGAAGAAGGCAAGAACAGACGAGAACATTCAGCTTGTTCGGCATTTATTAGAGAGACATCCAAAAGTGTCCACCAGGCGAAATGGTACAGAACTCTCACGCATGTCATTTCATCGAATAGTTCGTGAGGATTTGAATTTGCACCCATACAGAATGGAAATTCGACATCAACTCATTGAAGGAGATCTACCTCGCCGCCTAAGATTTGCCCAGTGGTTTCTTGAAAAACCAGAAAGATTCACGGAACAATTAGTGGTTGGAGATGAGGCGGCCTTTTTTATGAATGGTCTAGTGAACAGACAAATCTGCCGTCAGTATGCACCAAAAAATCATCCACCTGACAATCATATCTACAAAAAGAATAACTCTAGACAAAAACTGTCTCTCTGGGTAGGACTGTGCGGTAATGGAGCGGTAATTGGCCCGGTCTTTTACGATGGTAATATAAATGGTGAAGCTTACCTAGAAATGATAGACCGAGAAATCCTTCCACAAATACGTATTACTTATGGAAACCGATTTAATCGTATTTGGTGGGTGCAAGACGGAGCTCCTGCTCACAGGAGAGTTATTGTGAAGGAACGCTTGCAGGAAGTCTTCCACCAAAGAGTAATTGCTACAGGCCATGACATTGAATGGCCTCCCAGAAGCCCTGCCTTGACCCCGTGTGATTATTTTATGGGGTCATTGAAAAATAGAGTATTTGCATCACAACCTATCAATTTAGATGATTTGAGGACTCGCATCACAGCTGAAATCAACTTGTTAAAAGACAATCCAGATCTTATCAAAAGAGTGATGGGGAAGATGAGAGCTCGACTCCAGATTTGTATCGATAGGAATGGCGGTCATGTTGAAAGAAAACGAAACTAAGCATAACTTTTGCAATAAGGAATAAAGAAAAATCTGCTTTTGTATCTTATTAAAATTATGTTAAAGTATCTATTATTATGTATTTCTTTTCATTACAGCGATAGGACACACATTATTTTTTCAGTGACCAATTTTGCGCAATCCATTTTGTTGTACCCTTCAGTTAAAAGCAGATGCTTAAACACTAAATCGTTTAAACATGAATAAATTTGAACGTAACAAAGAATAATTTGCTATATTAAATCAAACAAACAGATCCAAAATATCTCAATTTTTGGAGGAGTTAGTACAATCTAAAGTTGGGTGTACTTTTTTGTGGGACATATGGTATATTGGATCACCTGAAGATCAGGGCCCCCATGTTTTCTTATTTTTTGCTTTACACTACCAAATATAATAATGAATTAAATTGACTGCCCGGTTAGGTGAACTGTGCACCCTTGACGATTGGTTAGGTTTAGTCGTGATATTTTCGTTAGTTTTAACGTTTTATTTGATGGATTCATTTAAAAAATGTCTCCTAAAGATCGTAGTGTAGTTTACGTTCCCCAACTTTGACCTAGTGTAGTTTGTGTCCCCTTTTGCATCAGGGGGACGTAAACTACACTTGCTCCGTTATTTTTGCTACCCTTCGTACGGGTAGCAAATGTATCCCGCATTTTAACGAAAATATCACGACTTAACCTAACCAATCGTCAAGAGCGTACAGTTGACCTAACCGGGCATTCAAATTTTATCCTATGTAAATAAATAATGGTTCTCTATTTATTATATGTTTGCAATAAATAATAAATTTGTTGTTATTGTTTTTTTATCTTATTTTGGTTAATTTGCAGAGTTTATACTTTGGGGGGGGGGATATAGTTGAAAAGATCAACATTTGGGGTGGTGATTGTTGAAAAGATCAACATTTGGGGTGGTGATTGTTGAAAAGATCAACATTTGGGCCGGGTGTCCCACAAAAAAGTTAACCGTACTTTGAATTAATATAACTCAAAAACTATTAGAGATTTTTGGGTCCTGCAAAAATGTTTTATTTAACAACTATTTATCTGTCGATTCTGGAAATTTCATTAAATTTCCTTTTACGAAGTTGATACATTAATGGTTTTAGTGGAGGCTATCAAAAATATGTTTGCGCAAGGAAGTAAAATAATGAAACTTCGAAGTTTAAAATTAACAAATTTATTTAAATCCATTAATAACAAAAACACCTCTTCATATGGGTAATACAAATTATTTTTAATTTTCTAAGCACCGTTTCCTTCCACATGTCCTCCATTTCTTTCCAAGCACAGTTGCGCCTTTGATCGCATTGATTGCACAACTTTTTTGATCAACTGGTGATTTTCCTTAAGTAAATTGACTTCACGTGTGATACTATCTCTTAACTGGTTTATGTTTTCCGGTGGAATAGAATACACTTTACTCTTTAGATATCCCCATAAGAAATAATCGCATGGTGTTAAATCAGGGGATCTTGGGGGCCATTCAATTGCATGATTTAGCGCGACAATGCGGTTGCCAAAATTTTCTCTCAGTTTTGTTCTTACAGCAAGCTGTCTATGAGCTGGTGCGCCGTCCTGAATCCACCAAAGTCTATTGAATTGATTGCCGTAAATCTGGAGGAGTTCTGGGATGATCCGTTCGTTGATCATGTTCAGGTAGGCAGCACCATTCAAGTTATTGTCGTAAAATAATGGGCCGACAAGATAGCCATTCCCGCATATTCCGATCCACAGAGACACTTTCTGCTGACAAATACGTGTGTCAAAGTTGAATGCTGGGGGGTTGTTCAGCGGCGCATATTGTCGAATATTATGGCTATTTACCTTTCCATTCATGAAAAAGGCTGCCTCGTCACCAATCACAATGTTTTCCAAGAAACGAGCAGGTTTATGGAGAAGCCATTCGACAAATTGTCTACGACGAGGAAAATCAGTTTCAAGAAGCTGGTGTCTTACATGCATCTTATAGGGATGCCATTTTAAGTCATGTTTAACAATGCGGTTAAATGTTGACTTTGACAATTGTAACCCATTCTTTCTGACTGATACATTTGGATTTTGAAGAAGTGTCATCTGAACATTTTCGATATTTTCTGTTGTTCTTATGGTTTTCCTACGACCCGAACGACCTTTATTTAGATTTAAGCATGTTCCTTCATGTTGGTATTTCCGAACATTTTTCCAAATAGCGGGCTTGCTTGGTGGGTGCCTACCTGGAAAACGTTGTTCAAATAAATCTTGTACTTGTTTAATACTGCCAGTCTTAATAAAGTTTGTGATTACAAATACGCGTTGCTCTTTTGTTAACTGCATGATAAAAAGGGTTCTTTTGAAGTAAACTTTTACATAGAAACGCTTTGATTTGCTTAATAAGCAATAATGACGAGACCATACCACAGCGTGTCCGAAAAACCACTGTGCAATGGCCTAGGCTTCGCTTGAAGAATCGCACAGTGACCTAGGCTCCCTACGCTTCGCTTCATTATTTTACTTCCTTGCGCAAACATATTTTTGATAGCCTCCACTAAAACCATTAATGTATCAACTTCGTAAAAGGAAATTTAATGAAATTTCCAGAATCGACAGATAAATAGTCGTCGGAATTGGCGGCAGCGCTTGATCGCACGCAACTCTCGTCAAGAAAGGCCACATATCTGCTGTTTGAGGCAGCTTCCAGCTTAGGGCATGATGCTAGCGACTACAACATCAATCGTGGATCCATTCATCGTTAGCGTGAAAAATTCCGTACCCTTAAGGCTCGGCAACTGAAGAGCGAGTTCCAAGGCAATAGTCCGTTGACTGTTCACTGGGACGGAAAACTCATGCAAGATCTGACGTCACGAGAATATGTTGACCGCTTACCTATTCTTGTATCTGGCTCCGGGACAGAGCAGCTCCTCGGGGTGCCAAAACTTCTGTCAGGAACCGCGCTGGCACAAACAAATGCCATCATAGATTGCCTGAATGAATGGGGAGTGACCGATCATGTCAAATCTATGTGTTTCGACACAACCGCGACAAACACAGGCCACCGTGGAGGAACTTGTGTTCTTCTGGAAGAAAAAGTTGGACGTGACCTGTTACACTGCGCGTGCAGACACCATGTACTGGAGTTGGTGCTACAGGCGGCATTCGCAGCATCGCTAGATTCAGTATCTACCGGTCCAGAAATTCTGCTTTTCAAGCGCTTCCATGATTATTGGACCCGCATTGACCAGCAACAGTTCCAAACTGCGGACACAGATGCGTTCACCAAAGCAGCTATTTTTAAGCATAGAACGGAGCTCATTGAGTTTGCAAAATCACAAGCACTTCAAGTTCGTGATGACTATCAGGAATTCCTCGATCTTTCCGTCATCTTTCTTGGAGGAGTTCCATACAAGGGACTAAACTTCCGCGCCCTGGTGCTATGCACGGGCGAGATGGATGGCTAAGGGGCTCTATGCCATCAAGATCTGGCTCTTCCGAAGACAGTTTAAACTGACGAACACTGAGGAACGCGGAATTCGAGATATCTGCCTCTTTTCTGTTCTAGTTTACATGAAAGCGTGGGCAACAGCTCATCTGTCCATCGAAGCTCGCTGAATGATTGGGAATTGATGAGGACGCTCCTTCGATACCCGCACAAGAAGATCTCTGATGGTACCACCAAGAAGCTGTCTGCGCACCTGTGGTACCATTCGGAGGAGGCAGTGGGTCTGGCGTTCTTTGATGAGAGGATATCGATGGAAGTGAAGTGCAGCATGGTTGCAGCGTTAGATCAAGAAGCCCCTCACATGCCGCCAAAACGACCTTTGGTTCTTGATACTATGTTCCTCAGTGACAGCAAAGGACTGGAGCAACTGATCACAAAGAACACCCGAGGATTCTTCTCAAAACTTCAGTTGCCAGATTGCTTTCTGCTCCACCATCCCAGTTCATGGACGTCAAACTCTGAATACGTGCAAGCTCGGGATGTGGTCTCCAAACTTGCAGTGGTGAACGACAGAGCAGAACGGGCCGTGGCTCTGGTGAAGGAGCTGAACGGAAAGTTGACAGTGAAAGAAGAACAGCTCCAGTTCCTCGTCAAGTTGTCACTGACCACAGAAAGCAACACCCAGCTCCGAACAAATCAGCATTAGTGAGGACGCGAAAGAACTAATCACTGATCAGCGTATGAGCACCAATTATTCTGCTACTGTATATGTATTTTATTTCTCAAAGTTTTGCTTTGTGCTTCTCCATTTTGTACCATTATCGCCAAATTATGTCTTCTATTTGATTATGTAATAAACTGTTTGTATTCTTTGCGTTTTTAAGTGTCTTACTTTCGTTATTTCACCAAATTGCCTTGTTTTTATTATCTGGTTCGGCCCAAGCTGTGAACACTGAACAGCTTGTTGACGTCAACAAATGGGTCTTGTTTTCAGTGACGAGGGCGACCTTTAAATGATGACCAATCAGGACCAAATTTCTCTTCCGTATGTTTTACACCAAATGGAACAATTTTAGGGGGTGTCATAGGAAAATATCCATCGTTTAATTTTCCCCCTATTACCTAGTGACACCCTAATATATATATATATATATATATATATTATATATTATATATTGACGATTGGTTAGGTTAAGTGTAATATTTTCGTTAGTTTTATCGTTTCATTTGATTAGGTATACGTGGATAAGTTGGGGAATGCAAACTACACTAGGCTAATGTAGGGGAACGTAGGCTACACTAGGATAATGTAAGGAACGTAAACTACGCTAGGCACCACAGGGGGACGTAAACTACACTTGCTCCTAATTTTCTTTTTCAAAAAGTATTAGAACCGATCCTCAGTGAGAAAATTTGGACTTTGTTTTAACAACAAATGATAAGTTGGTTCAGAATGTACAGGGTGTTCGAAAAGTCCCGTCACCCCCTACAAAATGTACATATTGTAACACCAATTTTATTTTTGTGTGATTAATTGTATTTATATGTGGTAGTCTGGTAGGTGTAATTTAAGAAACAAGTCACTAGCAACAATTACTTTAATTACAGTAAATACAGTTACTAATTACAGTTACTAATCAAGAATATGTGTGTGTGCTTCATATCGTTTCTGCATGTCTGTATCGCTTAATTCATTAACAAATGACGGCCGGTATGATTTCATGTCGAGATCCTTTGTCATGTGATCTCTCATTGTGGACATGGGGACTGCAAGTTCTTGTGATCGTTTCCGAAGTGATTTTTTCGGTGAACGAGCCACTGATGCAGTCACACCTTCACATCGTTCTGCTCACGTGTGGTCTTCCCGACCGTGGTCTGTCCTTCATGGAACCAGTTTCAAACAGTTTTTTCTCCCAGCGTAATACCGTTTTGTTTGGTGGTGCAACCTTATTGAATCTTGTGTTGAAATCATTCTGGATATCATGCATCATTTTGCCAGTATGTGACCTTTCATGAGCCCACGTGCTCATCACTATCCTTTTCTCCAGAGTGTAAGTGGACTGGTCTGCCATTGTTCACACAACTCTAATACCTGGAAAAAAAAATTTCAATGAATCACATATAAATTCAATTAATCACACAAAAATAAAATTGGTATTACAATATGTACATTTTGTAGAGGCTGATGGGACTTTTCGAACACCCTGTAGATGTCGAAGAAAGTTTATGCAATAGCAATCATAACATGATACGCTTTTCGGTTAATGTTAAAACTTCTAGAGAATTAAAAAACTTCATGGTGCCTGATTTGGATCACCTGAAGATCAGGGCCCCCAGCCTTCTTTAGTTAACCTTATAAAGCTAACTAACAAAACTATCACGACCTAACCTAACCAATCGTTAGGTCAACTGAACGCCCTTGACGATTGGTTAGGTTAGGTCGTGATATTTTCGTTAGTTAGCCTTATAAAGCTAACTAAAGAAGGCTGGGGGCCTGATCTTCAGGTGATCCCCCGATTTTAGGAGAGCAAATTTCGATGACTTAGAGCTTCATTAACTTTAATAAAGTGTTGAACTGTTAGCATGTGGGTAATTTCAAGAATATATTCATTTAAATTTAACGAGCTCTGTGGACTTAGAAGAGTTAAGAGAGGTGGGTACTTGTAGTTTATCTCCCCGCCACCAATTTTAACAGAATATTTTCGTTAAAACTAACGAAAATATCAAGACTTAACCTAACCAATTATCAAGGACATACAGTTGATCTATTATTAATTATAACATTGTTTGTTTCTGGAATAGTATTTACTATTTACTAATAGATCAACTGTACGCCCTTGATAATTAATTAATGTAATTAATGTGATATTTTCGTTAGTTTTAATGAAAATATTCTGTCAAAATTGGTGGGGGGGAGATAACCTACAAGTACCGAGAGGTGAATTAAATGTGCAGCCTAAATGGTGAAAGAGAAGTGTAGGAAAAGTAAGTACAAATGTAGCCTATAAGAGGTATAAAAGGAATCCTGAGCAGCAGCACTTTCAGTTATATCAGTTTATGTAAAAATTTTAACCATCTAATTAGATGCGCGAAAGACGATTTTGAAATTTAAGTAGTTCGTGAATGTAAAGAAAACCCTAACAAATTTTACGATTACGTTAGAATTAGAAATCCCTTGAGGGTCATTGGTTGACTCGGGTGGTAATTTAACAAAATAATTATGGGGAGATAACGTTATTTGTAAATAATTTTTTTACATCAGTTTTTACAGTTGAGGATACTTCTTTTATTCTGCAGGTTATAACTGTTTACACTGAAGAGATTTTTCACTATATAGCTGTAGAGAAGTTAAAAATTAACAAATCGCCAGGTCCCGACCATTTTTACTCAAAGCACCTAAAAGAGTTAAAGAATGAAATACTTGATTCTTTAGTTCAAATGTTTAATAAATAATATAATATTTAAGAATAAATTTTGGAGCTATTGAAGAATAGGGACCCAGCCTTCTTTAGTCAGGCTTATAAGGCTAACTAACGAAAATATCATTACCTAACCTAACCAATCGTTAGGTTAACTGTACGCCCTTGACGATTGGTTAGGTTAGGTCATGATATTTCGTTAGTTAGCCTTATAAAGCTAACTAAAGAAGGCTGGGGTCCCTATTCTTCAATAACTCCTAAATTTTTATCGCAAGGGGTTGTTCCCTCTCGAATTTTAAACTGGCTAATGTTACTCCAGTCTTTAAAAAAGGGGATAAATAACAGGTGAGAAACTATAGCCTATTAGTCTAACTTAGGGTTACCATACGTCCGGTTTTTCTCGGACATGTCCGGCAAATTTGAATATTATAACATTGATTTTTGAGGCCATAACACTTGTTCTTATTTATAAATACTCAATATAGACGACATGTAGTACACAGTATATATAAACACATTAATACAACGTGAGTTGGTAGATACTGATACAGATACACCCCCCTCTCCGGAGTGTCCTCTTTTTTGAAAGTTCAAATATGGTAACCCTAGTCTAACTTCTATAATTGGAAAGCTTTCAGAAAAGGTTATTAGAGATAGCCAGGTCTCCAGTTTTTTGCCGGAGTCTCCGGAAATTGAGCTTTGTAAAAATGTCATTAAAAGTAGAATTTGCCTCTTTTCTTACAGATTTTTGGCAAAATAATTATTATTCTAAAAAATGAGGAAGTTTTATATCGATTTAGCTACATAAACAAATAATGATGAGCTTCGTAGATAAAATCTCCGGATTTGGAAACCATCTGATCTGGCAACCCTAATTAGAGATCGTCTAGTCGAGCATCTTGAAAGCAATAATCTTATAAAACAAAGTCAACATAGGTTTCGTAGAAATAAATCTTGTTCAACAAATTTACTGGAAGCTTTTCATGAAATCATCAGCATTTATGATTGTAGTAAAGTGGTCGATATAATATAGTGGTATTCAGATTTCTAAAAGGCGTTTGACAAAGTTCCGAATAAACGATTGCTAGAAAAACTTAAAGCTCACGGAATAAGGGGTTCAAGTTCTTAAGTGTGTTGGATGATTTAAATGGTAGAAAACAGAGGGTAGTAATTAATGGGGAAGCGTCAGGGAGGGCTAATATAACTGGCGGTGTTCCGCAAGGGTTCGTTTTGGAACCACTCCTTTTCATAATATACGTTAACAATTTTTATGTGAATAAGCTAAAATTGCGGGTAAAGCAATTAGTTTACCAGATAGAGAGAATCCACATTGTAGATTCTACAATGTGATTTCAGTAATTTAATATAGTGGTCTAATAAGTGGCAAGTGAAATTTAAGGTAGATAATTGTAAAGTCATGCGTATAGGTTACCAGCACAGTAAATTTAACTACACTTTGGGGATTAGTGTGTTAAATTAAGCCTCTGAGGAAAAAGATTTAGGTGTCATTGTTACTCAAGATTTAAAGTTCTCAAAACAATGTTTAGTCGCGAGCAGTAAAGCTAATAGATTATTGGGTTTTATTTCTCGTAATTCTGAATGTAAACAAAGATATTGTTTTGCCATTATATAAGTTGAATCACCTGAAGATCAGGGCCCCCAGCCTTCGTTAGTTTGCCTTATAAGGCTAACTAACGAAAATATCACGACTTAACCAACCAATCGTCAAGGGCGTACAGTTGACCTAACGATTGGTTAGGTTAAGTCGTGATATTTTCGTTAGTTAGCCTTATAAGGCTAACTAAAGAAGGCTGTGGGCCCTGATCTCAGGTGATCCTATAAGTTGCTTGTTAGGCCTCATCTAGAATATGTTGTACAGTTTTGGTCGCCCTATATGAAAATGGTAGAAAGTGTTCAGGGCCATTTAACAAAGCTTATTCCAACCTTACATGATAAACCGTACGAAGATGGACTCAAAGAACTGAATTTGTATACCCTTGAAACCCTGCGTTTAAGAGGCAAATTAATTCAGGTGTACAAAATTTTGGATCACCTGAAGATCAGGGCCCTCATGTATTCTTGTTTTTTGCTTTACAGTACCAAATATAATAAATTAAATTGAATGCCCGGTTAGGTCAACTGTACGCCCTTGACGATTGGTTAGGTTAAGTCGTGATATTTTCGTTAGTTTTAACGAAGATATCATTTGGTAATTGAGGCTGGGGGCCCTGATCTTCAGGTGGTCCAAGATTTTAAATCGTTTTGATAACGTAAATTGTGAATTTCTCTAACTTGGACGATAGGAATGTTACGAGAAACAATGGTTTTACAATAAGGGGTAAAAGATTTGAGACAAACGTTGCGAGGGGCTTCTTCACCTATAAGATAGTCGAGAGGTGGAATAGTCTACCCGCGGGTGTCGTAACAAGCACTTTGATTAATATATTTAAGAACAGGTTGATAGATATTTTAGTGGCTTTAGTTTGCGTTAAAGGGCAAGTAGTTTCACGAGTTAGAGTAAAATTTCGGGCGAGCATTAGGCGGGTTGAGGTATGAGTGGGTTAAGTCTTCTGACCGCAGGTTGATCAGTATGAAATCCCTTACCCCCAGGAATCTTTGAGATGAAAACATTTGACTCCCCCCCCCCTTCCTTCCAGGTTTGATCGGAAACTGAGTATGTTTTTTATATAGGTAATAAGTAATTTCTATGCGATGGACGCAGTATAAATTACTATATGATAAATCTTCGGTACGGTGGCTTTGGCAGATTACGGAGAAATGATGCAACGACGAAATGATGACTTTTTTACATAAAAAAAAATGAATAAAAAATTCCTTAAAAAACCTGTATGATGTAAATTAGATTAAGTAGCTTAGTATTCATGCTATCTTTTATTTTCCGTCGTCTTCCAATGCGTAACTGAGTACACGAGATAAGTGTACTCGTACGTATGGTGTGAATGAACTCTGAAGCTATTCTCTTCATTGTACTTTTTTATTACGTTCCTATAAATCTTCTTTCACCACTATTTCTGTCAGCACTGACTGCGAAGGAAGGAGAGAGTCCGTTTTGTACTTTACTATTAGTACTATTCCCGCGTGAAAGCTTTAAGGCGTCTCTAAGTGTAAACATGATACAAGTTTTACGTATTCTTTTTTTCATTACTATTTCTAATTTTTCTACTTCATTCTTGAGCTACCCTAGATTGGATCTTAGGATGTTGTTAGCCTGTAACTCCGTAACTCGATAACTCTAATATCACACAGTCCACGCACACCCATATCAAAAATTTAAAGAAAATCTGCGTTTCACATTCCTCCATTGTGCCCATTCGTGACCATGTACATATGCGCAACATCAACCAAACATGAAACGAACACCAACATCAACAGAACGAAAAACTGACAAAAGAACACAAAAATTCACTTAAAATATTAAAAGTAAGTAAAGAAATTGCTTAAAATGAAACGTATTTTTTGCAACATTTCAACTAAAAGAAACTTCCTTTTCTGGGTAATCAAGAAACCTGTACAAGCCCTACACACACACACACACACACACACACACACACACACACACATATCATGCCTGTAACTAATTTTTGCACAGAATATATTTTTTGATGACATGACTATTATCATTTGAAATTATTAAAATAATCATATATATATATATATATATATATATATATATATATATATATATATATATTGCTTAGCCGTAATCGTAGAGATATGTGTATTTAGTTATGTACGTATTAGTGTGTGTGTGTGATAGCAGAATTAATCAATACCTCTAGGAGAACACTGTAAGGAAAAGAGACGTTCGCGTGTCATTATATTTAGATTTTTATTTGTAAATAAATATTTCTTTTAAAAATAATGCATTTACATTGGATATCTTGGGTATATATATATATATATATATTCTCGAGTTTAGAATTTGGTTCTCATCTTTTCCATGTGTAGTCAGTGAGCAGTATAATATATATGTGTGTATGTATAATATATATATATATATATATATATATATATATATATATATATGTTATTATTATTATTATATATATATATATATATATATACATATACATATATATATGTACCTTTGGTTAGCTTCCGCCCGAATTGTTCATTCTGACGAAGGTCAAGCTTTTCACTCCACCTTAGACCTACAGTTAACGTGGAATCCGAACTACGCCCCACCAGCAGCCCAGCATCTTAACCACTAGGCCATTAGGGTACCCATTTATCTACCAACCACCTTCTTTATTGTGTGGAAGGATGAACAGCTGGGTTTTGCTGCGCGCCGGCTGCTGTCATCGGGTCTCGATCCCGGGGCCGATGGATTTGTAGTTAGCGACGCTAACACTACACCACCGAGGTGCATAATATTACGGGAATAATATTATGCAAATTAATGACAATAATATGTGCTCATTACTCATAAAATAATACTGCACTTTATGTTCGTTTGTAGCATCAAATTACATTCTAACACAATGGAAGGCATTTACAATGGGGGGAGGGTTAATGCAGGGCTACCAAATGATGTCAAGCAAGTGAGGGTGGTTATGTTACCGGACATCTTTTTTAATATCGGACTAATTCCGGTATTAAAAAAATACCAGTCTGCTAAGATAGAGTCCGGTATTAAGCAAATTCCAATATATAGAAGTCCGGTATAGAGGGATAATACTGTACACAAGTTTATGACAATGATGACAAACTGATTAAGATAGTTCATTATGATTTCCATTGGGGAACGAAAACTACACATTTTACCAAAGTCCAGTTACCTGATTACGCAGGATAAAGTGAATTCAGCCTAATACATACAAATTTTTTCCTCCACAGCAGATTATAATGTCATTGACCCAGTCTGTATGGTGCTCCATAGACTGCACATAAGGTTCTTTCTGGTTTTGGCAGTTCCATATTCTGATGATCGAGTCTCTTCCTGCTGAGTAGTCTTTGCAAATAAGGTCATACTGCAAGGAATTTACAGATCTATGGAACTTCTCGACTTCATCTCTTATAACGAAAGATATTTATTTGCACCTTCTTCTTGCCACATGAGATGAATTTGTCGATGACCCCAATCATGGACATATTGTATCAATACATTTTTTTAAATTCATGTATGAATATATGAATTAAGTTATTAATATGACAATGTACTGTATATAGTGACTCTACTCCTAGAAAAGTGTCAGCTTCTTATGGCCTGTGAAAATTTTGAATTTGGTGATGCTTACATCCGGCGAAGGTAGCGGCCAATTTGAGTTTGAGTTTATATACCTTTCAACCTTTCAAATGTTCCGTGCGATGATTCCTCATTTCACGAAGGTCAAGCTTGTTGCCCATCCTCTCGAGTTGACCTGGTGAAGTAGTGAGTTGGTTTCTTGTACGCTCCACCTCACATAGCCAGGTACGCCCGGCACATCGGGGATTGTTCTGAGTCAGGCGTCTAATCTTCTTTTGAAGATGTCCACCGCAACCCCACTCGTGTTCCTTAGGTCTTTGGGCAGCTGATTAAACAGTTTTGGTCCTCTCATAACAAAACTATTTCTTTCAGGGTTAAGGATGTTCCCTGTCTAGCCTTAATTTAGGAACACGATACAGTCTTCCTTTTCTACTTTCCACTATTGTTTGGGAGTTACAGGGTTCAGAATAAGATTAGGGACGAGTTTCTCCATTATTTTCCAAGTGTAAATAATGGTGTATCTCTCTCTCTTCCTTTCCCGTGAATATAGGTTAATTCGCGTAACCTTTCCCAGTAAGTTAGTTCTTTGCAGCCCTTGATCTTTGCTGTGAAGCTTCTCTGAATCCCT
Source organism: Bathynomus jamesi (assembly GCA_023014485.1). Lineage (NCBI taxonomy): Eukaryota > Metazoa > Arthropoda > Malacostraca > Isopoda > Cirolanidae > Bathynomus > Bathynomus jamesi. Next base: position 369,777 of record JAJOZX010003921.1, read on the forward strand.
TCTAGCTGTCTAATGTCTTCTTTTTCATATGGGCATGTTAGGACGAGCAGTATTCCAATTTGGGTATGATCAGTGTTTTCAGTAGAGGAATCATTATATTCCTATCCCTTCGTTAAAGGTTCTCAGTATCTGCCCAGTTATTCTCTTTGCTCTCTTTATGTTATCTTATTTTGTGTTTCAAATTTTGCATCATCAGTCATTACAACCCCTAAATCTTTTGCTCTAGAATTTCTCTGTTTCCTGTCCATTTGGAGTATAATATTCCATCGATTTTAGGTCTTCTCTTTTTCCGCACCTTAACAGCTGAAATTTCTCAGTGTTAAACTTCATATTGTTGTCTTCCGTCACTTGTAGATTCAGTTCATGTCGGTTTGTAGAATCCTATATCGTTTGGGTTTCTTATTTTTCTACTGATCTTTGTGTCATCGGCAAAGGATGTTACTGTGCTGTCTCTGGAACTCCTCATCTATGTCTTAGCATGATTATGAAGAGTAGTGGAGCTAATACTGTTCTTGTGGTCTGAGCTGAGGACCTCTGATTCTGATGAAGATACACCTTGTACTGTAACAACTTGCCGCCGCTCACTAAGGAAATTATATATCCATTTCCCAAACTTTTCCTGTTTTCCCATATATTTCAGTTTATGTATTATAATTCCATGGTCACACAAACACACACTATATATATATATAATATATATGTGGTGTTGTGTGTGTGTTTATTTATTACTACTCAACACGGAAATATATACCTGGGATCAGAACCACAGGTCACTACATCATCTGCAGTTAGAGCACGGTTAACCATCGAATTACAACCGAGACCTCAACTTCGCTGACGTAAAGGAAGCTGTGTTGGCGTATGTCCACTACGTATAGTTACAAGTAGTTACAAGGAAAAGAAGTACCTCGAAAGGCCTTGCGGCCCATACGAGGAGGTACCAATGGCAACGGGTGCCATGGAAAAATTCCTACACCCTCAAATAGTGTGCAAGATTCGGTCTAACCTTTTCAAAACTGATCTACAGAAGAACTGTTCATAACTTCTGAAAGTAGCCTGTTCCACGTGTCACAGATCTTATAGGTAAAGTAATTCCCCCACACGCTAGTGCTAAATCGTTTCAAATCCAACTTCCAACCATTGTTGCGAGTTGGGTTATCATTTAAACTAAACATGCTTCTAAAATCGACATCGTTGAACCCGCGTAAGCGCTTGAAAGCCTCGATGAGTTGACCGCGCAGCCTCCGAGTTTCCAGCGAAAACAAATTCAGGGCGCGTAAGCGTCGATTATAGCCCATATGCCTAACGGAAGGGATTAACTTTGTGGCCCTCCCCGACTCGCTCCAGCCTGTCAATATCTTTCCTAAGGGTGGACGACCAGAACTGCACAGCATACTCCAGGTGCGCCGAACCAGGGAAGTGTACACAGAGAGAGCACAATCTTTTTGATCCGAAATCGAAATTGCCTTCTGATATAACCAACAATTCTGGGCTTCTTTCCACTTCTACACACTTTTTGGTAAACTTAAGGTCGCTGCTAATTAGCACACCCAAGTCCTTTTCCAAATCAGTGGCCTCGATATTACTCCCCAACATGGAGTAGTCCGATTTGGGATTGGCGTAGCCAATGTGCATGACCTTACATTTACCCAAATTAAATGGCATTTGCCATTTTTCGGACCACTCTCCTATCTACGTAGGCCCGCACGCAGTTGCTCGATCGCTTCGGGCGTCCCAACATTGGCCCCAAGCTTGGTGTCATCAGCGAATTTGGCGATCCTATGACGATGCCAGCGTCGATATCATTTATGTAAATGATAAACAACAGTGGCCCCAAAACGGAACCCTGAGGAACCCCGCTAGTAACGAGGCCCAACCCAAGCTAGCCCCTTTAATTACAACCTCTGCGCCTATTCTTCAGCAGTTTCCAATCCAGCTACCTACTTCCCCACCGATACCCAGCGCGCGCACTTTGGTCATTGGCCGGCGGTGAGGTACCTCATCAAAGGCTTTCTGAAAGTCGAGATAAAGTATATCAATCGTCCTACTCTTATCGTACTCACTAAACATGACGTGCAAAAACTAGAACAAGTTGGTGAGACACGACCTATGCGCCTAAACCCATGTTGGGAGTCCCCAAGCAGCTTGTAAGAATCCAAATTGTCACCGATCCTATCGCTATTATCCCCTCTAATATTTACCTACAACCAAAGTGAGACTAATGGGGACGATATCTCCTTGGACTTTCGTGATCCCCTTTCTTAAAGGTAGTGGTCACGTTGGCTTCCCTCAGTCACCAGGCATCTGGCCCGTCTCCAACGATTTGTTGAAGACTTAGCAGGTGGGGAGCCACCTGTTGCGCACCTCCCGCAAGACTCTGGGGAGGAGCTGTCTGCCCAGGAGCCTTAAACCGCTCAGTTTGTCTATTCTATAGGCACCGACTGTCGCGGTACATCGAACACTATCCAGGCCAGCACCTTCATGCCTGACCTTGCTCGGGGATGACGCGGGTGTCCTCCCTGGGAACACTCCCGCAAAGTATTCATTCAGCACATTAGCGATGTTCGCAGCACGCCGCGGGGTCCTTTAACGGGCCTATCATACTTCTAATGGGCTTTCTACTATTAACATAAAACTGAAGAACTCCTTAGGGTTCCCCTTGCAGATGCTTGCCACCGGAGTTCGTCGTACGTTTGGCTAGCCTAACTTCGCCTTCACTTCCCTGCACAGGCGGACATACGCCTCAGTGTTATCATGGGAATGATTGGCCTTCGCCCTCCTATACGCAGCTTTCCTATTTCGGATAGCCGAAGCGATGTCCCGACTGAACCGGAGGCCAACAAAGTCCGCCCGCCGTAGATCGAGCGAGAGAGAGAGAGAAAGAGAGTTCATGATAAATATAAAAACCAGTATCTTGTCGCAAAATGCTCAGTTCAAGATGTGTCAATAGGATTCATAGCTGAGTTCCACCGTTAAGGCAGTGGCGCACAAACTTTTTTGATGTGAGGCCAAGCGAAGAAAATACCTAAATGTATTAGCCTACTTACTTTCCATCTAAGTCATAAATTGGGTCACTTTATATTCTAACTTTTTCATTGAATTGAAAAGACCCGTGGGGCCACTGAAAAGACCCGTGGGGGACACATTTGGCCGCGGGCCAGGGTTTGTGCATCACTGGTCTAAGGAAAAACCTCTATAACCCTTTGTCTCTTGCAATGGGTAGTATATTATGAAGTTTGACAGGTTGCGAGTCTTCTTGCAAAATATTCATGTTAAAATGGAGTTTTATTGATGGAACAATGGAAGAAGATGGTTCTCAGGGATGGCTATACGTAATTCCTGGAATTCAGACAACACTCGACAAATACTAGGTCCGTCTTTACGTCGTATGTTTCAGTATTATTTTGGGGCTCGTTATATCACTGTCGAGACCTATACACCCCCAACACCCCCTCACCCATATATGTATATATGAGAGAGAGAGAGAGAGTAGGGGCAGTTCGCAACAACCCCATGTATATTAAAGATGATTAGCAAACTAATGAGACTTCCATATGTCACTCTTAACTTGGATGAAATAGTACCCTGGTTTATCTCGTTCAAATTAAACATAACGGTCATATCCATCATCTTTAATACCGTTTGTCGTTAGTTTGCATTGTAAACCCTCTGGCTACAGGGTTCCAGTACATGATTCATTAGGAAGAAGATGCACCGTAAGTTTGTTTCCTTCCCGAGGACACAACCCAGCAAATACATTACGTAAATACAACGTTGCATCCTGGTTGAATCTTGGTCATGTCAGAAATTAACGTAGTCACAACGTAAAACTTAACGTTGTCTGCACGTAAGGTTTTATATCCATAGCATATAGTTTCATATTACATTATTCTTTGTTACAAAACTGTGACGGAGTCACATACGGCATACTACTATTCCAAATAGGGCGCCTTTATTGGACCAAATTCTATCCTTGAGACATTGAAACAACGTTGCATCTACGTAAAGTTTACGTAATATCACAATGTTGTGAAGACGTAGGTGAGACCACACAAATTTACGTTGTATCTACGTCACAATGCTAAACTGCAACCTTGTGACAGCGTCATATCTACGTAAAATTGTTAGCTAAAAAAAATACACCTTTTCCTATATGAATATACAATCCAAATACACTTTCAGGGTTTCTCTACTTATATGTTTCATTGGTTTAATTTAAATTCAAAAGTAGCTATAATAGGAAAAGAAACTGAGGGAAGTTTTATTTCAAGACAAAACTCTGGAAGACCGTTTTTCTTGCGCCAAAGTCTAGATGAGAAGGAAACACCGTAATTCCCTCGAAAGTACGAACACACTGAGCACAAAAAAGATCCACGGAAAATGAAAAACAAAATTCTTGATGAACTCAAAATTAAACATTTTAGAACTGCAGAGTAATAATTAATTAGACCCAAACAGGGTAATTCTGGCTTCTCAGAAATAATTTGTGCACAATCTCAACTGCGGGACAGTTCAGCACCAGAGCCGGATGCGTGGAATGCAATTAAAATCTGAAGAGATGTAAGGAAAGAACAATGAACCTTATGCATTTTATGTATGACTCACTTCATAAAAGCGTGATCCCATATATATGCAACTTAAATTAAGCGGAAACAAGGCCATACTAAGGAACTACCGACAGGTACAGTCACCTCTCACCTTAGGCGAATGCCCAAATGGGATTGCTGTGTTTGTAAGGAAATTAATCCTATATCGCCATTCGACAGGGATTGACAGGTGGAAGAGTTTGAATTTTGAAATCATCGTACCGTCACCAAAACATGACTGTGATTTTACATACATATTTTGCTAAACTCTTCGATAAACGTGATCAGGGAATGACCACCTACAAATTTACAACAAGCTACAATTGCCGAATGATTTTTAGATCAATGATCATGAACGAAGAGTAATGACAAGTGGAAGTATAAATCCCAAAACTCAGTAGTCACAACTTTTGAATCAGCAAGGAACATCGTTATTAACTTCCTCAATTATTTGTTAATGATTGTTAATATGAAGTAAAATATCAACAAACAGTAATCATTTCATGATTTGACACAAAAGTAATTCAGGAAATCTCAGAATAACAGACCATAAGATGTTATAAGAGATGTCAACTCATTTTTCAGATGGGATGAATTGAGAAATTGACGATATAAAGTTCAATGAAGAAAAAGTCTATAATTATGTAGTCCTCATCATTTTTCTTTAGCTGAATAATATATCTTTAAATGCTGATAAATAAGTAATGAGTATATGAATCTATAAATATTTTAAATTCACCAAGTTTATAAAGACTGATTCACACTATCGTCAAGCAATAGGAGAACAATATCAGAACACACTTTGATTCTCATTATCATGAGAAAATTATCATTAAAAACCGAAGAGCTGGGATCTAGTCCACGGCTGCTTTAAGAGGCCTGCATTGGCTTGGATGCGATACAGTAACCTTCACCGTTCACGGGGATTACGTTTTTGGATTTCGCCGCGAACGGCAAATCCACGATGCCCGAACTCAAAGGCGTAGGCTATGGGGCAAATAGGGTTAGGTAGGGCCTAATGCATATTTAAAAATTGTTACCCTTTCTGCCATATTTTACGCGGACCTAGTATGTTTCATGGACTGCTCTCGATTTTCCTACGAAATTGCAAACAAGGGCAGTCGATGACCCTGATTTTGTTTCTGCAATCAGTTTTCTTGAGAAACCTAACCTGACCTAATCGAGTTTCTTATACTATTGTTTTTTGCAAGATCCATCTACCGGAGCTCATACTCAGCAGGTGGAAAGCTTGTGGAATTCATTGAAACAATCGAACAAACTGCGATGCGGAACAGATCGCGACCAACTTGACTCGTACCTTTGTGAATTTGTATGGCGTAAGCGCCACACTAGCTCGGACTTATTCAAAAAGATGTTGGAGTGTATTGCGTCGTTTCAGTAAATAAATTTATTCAATATCCAATAACATTTTCCTTTATCATTTCTCAAGAAAACCGATTGCAGAAACAAAATCAGGGTCATCGACTGCCCTTGTTTGCAATTTCGTAGGAAAATCGAGAGCAGTCCATGAAACATATTAGTCCCTTTTACGCTTTATATATACGAGTTTGTGCATTGTTTTTGTGGTAAATACTTTACTGAAAAAGAAGGGTTATTAAAAACAAAAATAGCTGCAATAAAAATAAAACAATACCCTTTTAATAAACTCTACATACTTGTAATACTGTAATGATAATAAACTTGATGCAAAGATGACGATAATAATGATGTTGATGGCGATAAAGATGAGTTGATGGTAATGAGATAATGATGATGATGATGATGGAGAGTTTTGAGGGGGTTATTGTGTTGATGATCCCGGTTGAGGATCAAAAAGTTAGTAAGGGCACTTGAAATAGTAAATAAAATCACGAGCTACACGGAACAACCTTGCGGGACGCTGGCAGTCGCAGACTGACGCTAAGTGGGAGATAAAATGGCACCTATAATTTCTTCCGCGGGAGCTACTTTGTTCGCTGCGACCCGCGAATAGTCGAGGGCCTGGGCCGCGATCTGCGAGGGGTTGCCACAATAAATTGATCACGAATAAGCAAATCCGCGAACAAAAACCTCGCGAACGGCGAGGGTCTACTGTATTTTATGATCAAAATATGCGATGTGTTATTTGGATTCCTCATTCAATTTCTCGCTTTCAAAGTTGATGATTCATTCCAACACATGGAGAGTCCTCTCAACTCGGCAACAATGTGCCTATGCTGGACGAACGATTCCCAAACCGCTGGAATGGAAAAGGTGGCCCCATTGTTTAGCCCCATTGATCACCTGACATAGCTTCGTTAGATTTTTTTCTATAAGGCTTTGTGAAAGACAATGTTTACCAGCAGCAGATTGACAATGTATCGGTAACAGTTTTACGAGGCTGAATTGTTGCTGCAATTAACACTGTCACTCCTGACACGCTGACGAACACTTGACAATAGGTATAGAGCACCGACTCAATGTTTGTCGAAATACAAATCATTGAGATTGTCTAACTCCTTAAAATAACTTGGTGAATTTTAACTTTCATACGTAGTAAGCACACACACACACACACACACACACATATATATATATATGTATGTATGTATGTGTGTGTGTGTGTGTACATTTTAACTGCAAACAACACACAGTATAATTAATGTAAAGAACGACGCTTGTGTAGAAGAGCGTTCCGCACAAGATGAGGAGGGAGAACGAACAAATGAAAAATGAGGTACCACCCGGGAATCGAACCCGGGATCATCCGATGTGTGTGTGTGTGTGTGTGTGTGTGTGTGTGTGTGCGCGCGCTTATTTTAAAAGTTTGGAAATTTGTATAATTTTTATTTTAAAGCAAGTGAAGACCGTTAAAAGGTTCCTTTTAATTATCTATGAATATAAAAAGGAAACCATAAGTTTCTGGGTTTTCATTGTGATTATGAACTTGTTCTGTTTTTACAGTAAACAGAAAAGTCGGATAACTGGACAAGTCGGTTATCTAGGGGTCGGATAACAGGTTGTTTAGTTTATAAAACAAAAATTTTAAACTGATTTTTTTTTTTGCGTTAAAACGAAAACGTCTGTGGTGTCACCTATTGCAGATATGATGGACTTTCATTACATAGTTTGTTGCTTACGAGGCTTAACCCTTTACTGCCCAAAAGGACAAATTTACAACCTTTCAAATACACGCATTCATAACTTAACCCTACAAAGTATTTTGGCAGTAAAGGGTTAAATTACTATTTTATTCCAAACGACATATGATGTCCGAAAAGCCTTTACCCACTGAAAAATACACTGAATCCCGTAACCCGATGGGAAATACATTAATGTCCGTAACCCGATGGGAAATACATTAATGTATGAAACCATATCATAAATACTCAGATTGTTCCCCATTCAGTTCAAAGCACGTTAATGTAATTAATTAATTAATATAATTCCCATTGGGTAGAGACTTTTCAGGCACATTATATAGTCTGCGTCTTCTTACTCTAAGCTACGAGGCGACACGTTGAGACATGGTTAATTTCATGCTATTTTCGTTTTAGAGAACTTGATAATTTAAGCTCAATTATCTAAACCATAATCTACAGGGTGTTCCAGGTCGACCCTAGAAATATGGAAAAGAAACACTTCGTATTAGATACGGAATTACTATGACAAACTTAAATACCAAATACAAACTACAAATTCCGGAATTTGTAGTTTGTATTTTGTATTTGGTATTTGAAGTTTGTCATAGTAATTCCGTATCTAATATGAAGTGTTTCTTTTCCATATTTCTAGGGTCGACCTGAAACACCTTTATATTGAATGGTTCATTGCTTTAAGTGATTTTCATACAGACTTAATTATTATACTTTAAAATGACAATTTTTCAAAATTTTCATCCGATGATTTTCCTTTTGGTCAAGCTACCCACAAACATCTCTGAAGCTAACATTCCCAAAAAACTCTAAAAAAGACGCTCCACTGGAATCAGTGGTAGGTAGTTTTAAGTATTTGCTTTTAAATGTTGTTCAATATTTAAATTAAATAATAAATTTTGGATCACCTGAAGATCAGGGCCCCCAGCCTCAATTACCAAATGATATCTTCGTTAAAACTAACGAAAATATCACGACTTAACCTAACCAATCGTCAAGGGCGTACAGTTGACCTAACTTGGCATTCAGTTTAATTTATTATTATATTTGGTACTGTAAAGTGAAAAACAAGAATACATGGAGGGCCCTGATCTTCAGGTGATCCTAACTTTTAATCAGTGGTGTATCGTATTAATGATATTATTTTGATAAAAGGTACTGTCAAATTGCGTACCTATACGATACACACGATACACGTTACAAGATACTTTCACATTTTCGTATTTGATACACGATACAACATACAGTTGTATCAATGATAACAGTATGAACGATACAGTATTGATACTGCTCATCTCTGCATACGAGTGTACATTAAAAATGTCAAGCTAGCCACAAGTTAAATATTTTCTTTACATTCGTAAAATATACGAAAAAAGGCTTATCACCACCTCTGAGGACATGACTGTTGCCTAGAAAGGCAAATTCGTAATATAAACATAAAATTTACATTGAGTGTTTCCTTTATTATAAAAAAAAATTTGAAAATATTACTTTTGAGATTATTAGGAGGCACACAACATTTTCTTTCCATTTCCTAACCATATGTTAGGATTAGAAAAGTCGAAGAAAGATTTTATCTGTCGCAAAATAGACAGATATAAATATTGTAATAAGATATACTGAACAAGAATTAGATATTCCTGTTCAAGGAACTAGATATTCCTGTTCAAGGAACTAGATATTCCTGTTCAAGGAACTAGATATTCCTGTTCAAGGAACTAGATATTCCTGTTCAAGGAACTAGATATTCCTGTTCAAGGAACTAGATATTCCTGTTCAAGGAACTAGATATTCCTGTTCAAGGAATTAGATATTCCTGTTCAAGGAATTAGATATTTCTGTTCAAGGAATTAGATATTTCTGTTCAAGGAATTAGATATACCTGTTCTAATGCAAGCAAAATCCTTCTCAGCGTCCCCAATTTTTCATTTCCTGTTTATTTGTTACACTGGTATGCATATGAAATTTTTTTGTCTGCTGTGAGGGTTTTTTCAATTCATATTATATAATTCGACCATGCTGAATTCGAAAATGACATTAGTTTCCCTCAATCAGGTCAGGTTTTTTCTCTATTGGCCATTTATTATAAGTCCAATTTTATCCCCAAATTTATTGATTTTTTTAGCTTAAACACTGTAGATACGAGTAATATTATAAGAACACTCGTGAAAAATGAAAACATTGTGTGAATAAATACTTTTATTCATACAATGAATATGGAAAAAAGTTTATTGAGGAAGGAATGAAGTTTTTTTGGCTTTCCGTCTGTGTTTTTCTTCGGGCACGTCTCGCTTCAAACACCAGCAATAGTCCGCCAGCATATTGATATCCCAGTTTCCCTGGTACCTCTCTTCCATTATTTTGATATCTTGGTGAAATCGTTCACCCTGTTCCTCACTATAATCCCCGCAATTTTCAGGAAAATAGTCCAAGTGGGACCACAAAAAGTGCATTTTTATGGACATGCGCGACCCATGAGCTTTGAAAGCTTCCATCAAGTTTTCGACAACGGACTCGTATTCTGGACTTCTACGCTTGCCAAGAAAATCAGTGACAACTGATTTGAATGCCTGCCAGGCATTCTTCTCAGTTGGAGTCATTGCGTTTTCGAACTGAGTATCCTTGATCAAAGTTCGAATTTGAGGACCATCAAAAACCCCAGCATTTAGTTTAGCATCAGATATATGAGGAAATTTACTCTCGAGATATCGGAATGCTGAACCCTCCTTATTCATTGATTTGATGAAATTTTTCATCAAGCCCAGCTTAATATGAAGTGGTGGGAGCAAAATTTTTGTTGGTGGTACAAGGGGCACTGAAACGACATTATGCGACCCAGGTTCAAAATTCTCTCTGGATGCCCATTCACGCTGTGCATAGTGCTTCTCATCCGCTCGGCTATCCCATTTGCAGAGGAAACATGGGTATTTCGTGTATCCCCCTTGCATTCCCAATACAAATGCCACAATCTGAAAAAAAATGAAAATATTTAAAGAATTTAGAGAATTTGTTCTATCAGATAAAAAAATCTATGCATTGGACTGTATCACTTCTGTGGGGAAGTTAAGTGTTCTTATACGCTCTCAAATAACCTTTGGAAAAACAACATAGTCAATAGCAATAGTTTACTTATGATATTAGTATTACCTTCAAATCTCCACAGATCCTCCAGTTATGTTGGTCGTATACGAGAGCATCCAGTAAAATTTTCATGTTATCGTAGCTCTCAGTAAGTTGTACGGAATGTGCTACAGGGACTGATGCAACCCTATTCCCAATGTTGAGAAGTACTGCTTTCAAACTTCGTTTAGACGAGTCTATAAATAGCCTCCATTCTGATGCGTTATATGGCAGGCCCAAGAATTCGATTAGCCCCTCAACATTGCAGCAGTACACTAAGGAAGAGGTATTTTCGTGCACTGCAAAAAACTTGCGGAATTCTTCCTCTCGTTTCCTATACCAGGAGAATGTTGTTCCCGGAGCCAGCAAGTTGTCCTCTCGAAGTCGTGAGCCCAAGATCTCGGCAGCTAATTTGGAAAGTCCTAAATCCCTGGTAAGATCATTAAGTTTGGCCTGGTTGAGAGGCCTCGGCTCATTTGAAGCGGTATTTTGAGGTATATACGACTGGGACTGGTCATTGGCATTGATTCATCATCAGAATCATCGAAGTCCAGGGTTTGAGGTGGGTCGGGTATTGGAATTCCAGGACCATGGGGTACAGGTCTCATAGCAGAAGGAATGTCAGGGTATACAACAATGTGTTTATTCTTCTTGTTAACTCCTGAAAATAGAAACGCAGAAACATGGATATAAAACTTGCATATGAAATAGAAGAAGCATTCAGACAGTGGCGGCTCGTGAGGGAAGGCTGCGGTCTGTAAGATATGAAATAGGTCGATGGAGTCTGTATATTTTCTTTCTTTTTCATTCATATTGTCCCTTCGGGGACAATATGAATGAAAAGGAAAGAAAATATACAATCATTGTATATGTAAATGTAACTCGTATAACAATATGTATGTGTAAATGTATTTTCTCTAACAATATGTATATGTAAATGTATGATTACCATTATGGTGAATATATGCTATATATGGTGAATATTACATTATAGTGAATATTATGTCAAGTTTCATACGAGGATTTCAAAATATTTAAGAAAAATAAATTTATAAGCCCACCTTGGAGGTTTGTCATACAGAAATAGCAATCTGTCACGTGATCCTTTCCTTCTCTCCAAATCATGGGAATTCCAAAAGGCAAAGATTTCGCTCTGCCTTTGCTCCATCTTCTCAAATTTTCAATGCACGTCTTGCGGCACATATGAGGGGCGAAATTTTTGTCCTGGTCCCCTAGCTTAATTCCAAAGTATGCTCTATACATTGTCTTCACAAATTTAGTAATTTGGGACTGGTTATTTGGCATGGTAACCGTCCCACATATGTAGCAGAATCTATTGGGATCATTTTTACACGCTCTATTCATTACGAAATATTTTATCTATATGCCTGAAAAGTAAAAAAAGATATTATACAAGTGAAACAAGTGATAATAGATGTTACTGTTCCAATTCCGCTTTGACAAAATCACGAAAAATTCTATTTTACTTATGAGGCCATAGCCGGATAATCTGAGCTGATTGAGAAAAACGGATTGCAGATTCGAAATCAGCAGGAAGAACTCTATAAGAATCACTTACAAAACCCTTGACAGCAAAATTGATGCATACAAGTGTTATGAATTTCAGCAGAAAAGGATTTACAGAGTATCTTCATGAAATGCCAGCACCGTAATTTAGAGGGTAACACCGTTTTCTTCTTACCGAAGTAAAGAGAATGAGCCCGGGGGTTCGAATCTCAATGATGTTAGTAATAATAATAATAATAATACGGGAGTTAGAGCAATGGTCTGCATTAGGTGGCCTGAGCGCTGTGCCCTCCTCACTGATTATTATCATCTTCATGAAATACCACAAACATTTGATCGTGATTTTTCTTTTATTTTTCTTTAACACATCATACATACAGTACAACAGTTAGATTTACATTATGAATACCGAGTTTACTGTAACTATATTTCCTTCATTCGTGTACTTCATTTGTTTTTTACTTCTTTCACGTTCCCTTGTAAAATTACTCATGGTTTTAGAATTTATAAAGTCATTTTCTGTAGCAAATTTTGAAGTCTGCTCCACTAAATTCGTTCTTTAAAGCTTCTCAGTTTAGTACTTTGTCGAGAGCATGTTTACATAAGGATTCAATAAGAGTATCGTGTAAAGTTTTTGTTTAGTATCTCTCTAAAGGAAATACCAAACCGTTAAACCGTTTAGTTCTGTATTACGTATCAAAAGGGGTTAAGGAAACGTTCCTCTCAGAATTAGGTTCCAAAATGGGGACCACTTAGATACTAACAGGGAACTTACTGACTTTCCTTTTGACTCTATACCAAAATGAGAACCTATTAGGAATAGGAACCATTTTATTATTTGGAAGGTTAAATAACAAAAAAAAACATTAAAAAAGTACTTTCACTGGAGTACTTTACAAACTTTCCTTTATACAGTGTACGTAGAAGATAAAAGGAAGTAATATGCCAAGTACTTGTACTTTCATTTACTTATATTCCTCATTAGGGAAACGCGAGACATAGAACCAATCTTGATCCTTTGCTTGGTGGGTGTATTCCGAAAATAATTGTTAAAGAAGTTACTTCGGCCTCACTGTGACATCGTATTTATTAATTTGAAAGTGACTGTAAACGTATTATCGGAATGCCTGCAAGTAGAGGCGTATTTATAGACCTGTATTTTATAGAAATATAACTGCGCAAAACCCGTACTCTAAAATTTATGATTATATATATATATATATATATATATATATATATATATATATATATATATATCGACAGAGAGGCATATCGTATAAAATAATGAACGAAAAAGCTTCCATCATCATCGTTGAATGCATTTTAGCAGACCGATAATGGAGGTTCGTGATAGCGATTTCAAAGTCCTTCACAAAATCTGAGCACAAAATCTGAACTTTATCAGGGATCAGGGAAAGCCCTTCTCAGGAAGGGGAATTGGCCTTCGTTCAGACTAAAAAGCCCCATGGATTGCGTGCCGGATGAAAGAAGGCTTTGCTTTCCCAACTAAAACTCTAAAATTTATTCGTATTTTGTGCCAGGATTAATATATATATATATATATATAGATATATATATATATATATATATATATATATATATATATATATATATACCGTCTGCCGAAAAAAAAGGGTTCACTCTAAAAACATCGATGAAATCAACATTTTTCAAACAATCAGTATGAAACTTATATACGTAAAAGATACACAAAACATCTACCCGTAAACCAAATTTCAGTTCGAATCTATCAAAAATAACGATTTATTAAATATTTCTCTAATAATACTACAACTGATGCTCGACAAACTAATCAAGAATCCTTTATTTCCATTTTCACTTTTGTAAATTCTAATATACGATTTTATTGCAGGGTTATAAAATATAGTGAATATGCCATTTTCAGAGGAAGTTAAGATTATAATTAAGCATTATAGACTAGAATAGGAATATGGACGAACGAAACTACTCTCCGAATTCCCCAACAAAGGATGGACTCTTGGTGGTTTGGGAAAGTATCTAAAGAAAATTGACGAGACTTGGGATATCAAAAGAAGAGAGGGAAGTGGGCGACCAAAAACTGTTCGCATACAAGACAATATTGACGACGTCGAAGAACGTATATTAAGTCAGGAAAACCAGCCAGGAACCCATATGACACCAGCTCGCGTATCAAAAAGAGTTACAATTATCAAAAACTGGTGTGAGACGAATAATTAAACAAGATCTTCAACTAAAACCTTTCAAAAGAGTGCACGGGCAAAAGATCACTCAAACTGATGAGCAGAAATGAGTTCAAAGATCAAAACAAATCTTACGGCGAGTAACATGTGATAAACTTTCAAAGGCTTTTTTCACCGATGAAAAGAGATTCACTGTGGAGCCACCTCGGAACAGTCAAAATGACAGAGTTTACTCGCACGTCCAATGTAAGAATGAAATACCTGATAGCAGACTTTTTGCAACCAGAAGTCATTTCTCAGCTAGTGTCATGGTGTCAGTTGGCATATCAAAGTTAGGAGAAACATCCATTCATTTTATTGAGCCTGGTGTAAAAGTCAATGCCGAGTACTAGCGAAATACTCTGCTGCGAAACATGCTTCCCGAAATGCAAAACTGGCCAACGGTGGTTATTATCTTTTACAGCAAGACGGAGCAACGTCCCATACAGCAATAGCAACTGTGGAATACTTAAAAAATAATGTCCCAGAATTACTTGAACCCCAAAATTGGCCACCTAACAGTCCTAACTTGAACCCTGTTGACTATGGAATCTGGGAAAATTTGGCACAGAGAGTTTACAGGAGCAGGGTGAGAAATGTTGATCACTCGCGTCAGCTTCTTGTGGAGCAGTGAGAAGAGATACCACAGGAGCAGATCGATCGAACCATTGATGAATTTCGTTCAAGATTGAAGAAAATTGTTGAAACAGAAGGGAAACACATTGAACAATTTTTTTTAACAGGAATTCCAAAAGAATAAAATGTTAATTTGATTTCTTTTGTAAACTTAGGGTTTAAGTTCTATTTCGAAATTCAAAATCCTTTTTTATTTTCATGGCTTTTTAATGGAGACATTTCCTATATTTTATAAATCTTATGATGTATTTTATAACTAAAATGAGAATAAAAATTTTATTACCAAAGTTTTACCGCCTTTGTGGACTCCCAGAATTCAAAACTGGAGCGATGTTCACCAACAAAATTTGTTGAACATAAACAATCCTTATTATAGTTATTAAATCATTAATTTTTAATATAATAATCTGAAAATTGGTGTACATGCATACTGTTGACATAGTTTTGCTCTGTATGAGTTTCATTATGATTGTTAATAAATGTTGATTTCATGGCTGTTTTTAGAGTGAACCCTTTTTTTTGGTAGACGGTATATTATATATATATATATATATATATATATATACACACGAGTATAACCTTGGGTAACCTTGGTTTTGCTTTCGCCCGAATTGTTCATTCTGACAAAGATCAAGCTTGTTACTCCACCTTAGACCTACAGTTTAACGTGAAATCCGAACCACGCCCCACGCCCAGCATCTTAACCACTAGGCTACCCAGGGTACCCATTTATCTACCAACCAATTTTTTTATTATTGCGTGGAAGGATGAACAGCTGGATTTGCTACCCGCCGCCTGCCGTCACCGAGTCTCGATCGCGGGGGGGCCGATGGATTCGTAGTCAGCGACGCTAACCACTACACCACCGAGGCGCATATATATATATATATATATATATATATATGCACTAGAATCACAAAATAACACGTGACCTTATTAATAAGCAAACAACCACAAGGAAAAGGAAACACAAAGTCCGAGCGCTTTCGTGATATATTCACGAAAGCGCTCGGACTTTGTGTTTCCTTTTCCTTGTGGTTGTTTGCTTATATATATATATATATACGGTATATGAAGAGAAGGGAAATAGGCTAATTTAAATTACTGGGTAAGAAACTAAAAGTACTTTATTATATTACATAATATACTGCATAATAACAATGACGAGGGACAGAGACTGGCACAGTGCTCAGACCAGATTAATGCGGCCCATTGTGCTAACTTCTCCATTACTATAACTAGCACCATCGGGAGTCGAATCTTCGCCCTCTATCCTTCGGTTATTGGCAAACAGTGTTAACCACTGAACTACGAACACTGGCTACGCTGACGTCATACGTCATGAATAATCGTGTACACACACACACACACACACACATATATATATATATATATATATATATATATATATATATGTTTGTATACGTGGCAGGGAGAGGATGAATGTAATGTTCGTATGTCGTTTCCTCGCGACTCTTTCTTCTCTTTGACGACATCGAAATAAAAGCGATGTAGAATGACAGATTAATTTCTATAAATTTAATTATATGGAGACTTTCGTCTATTTACGAAAATAAAACTTAATTTAGTTGTTAATTATTTCAAAACTCTATCCTCGCTGCAGCACGAAGAGAATTGGAAGCAGATTTATGTTACAGACACAATCAATTACTTTCAAGTTTGGTTGGCACTGGATGGCACTCTGAGGCACTCTGAGACATTGTGGGCGGAGTTTCTTCTCGTCGCTGACAGACGCGAACGAAGAGCTGGGATTACTAAATAATCAAGAAATATATATATATATATATATATATAGTGTATATATGTGTGTGTGTGTGTGTCAACATTTTCCAAAAATATATTTAGTATTTTTTTAATAACTGTAAATATATATACGTGTATATATATATATATATATATATATATATATATATATTTTTTTTTTAAATTTATATCATATATTTTAAAATATATTTAGAACACATTTTTGCATCACTTCCAGTTACGGTTCGCTTCCAATCATAATTGTTTTAGTCAATTTTTTAAAATGAATTTTGTATTTTAATTAATGCATGTTTTTTCATAGAATATCAGTTAATAGCGTTGTATAATTGCTCTAAAATATTTTATTAATTATAAAAATAAACTATATTTCATATAAAAATTTAAATAAATACTAAATTTTTACTATATATATATATATATATATATATATATATATATATTATATATATATATATATATATATATATATATGGGATTGAACTCAGAATGGTCCCCTGAGGTTTTTCATGATACACACAGACCGTGCATGGAACAAGGAATTCTTCTGGGAAAATTAAATCCACTTCCGTCCGAATAAGTAATGGTAAATGACAAACACTATAGTTTTTTCTTTTTCGTGATGTTAGTCCGACGTGGGCAACGGTCACTCGCAAAGAGGTCCCAGATCCATTCCGTAGATCTGCCATATCTAAAAAAGATTGTTCCATTTGAAACAGATATTGAAAGATTTTTGAATCACTTCTATTTTGTAATGTCGATATAATTCATTCATAATCGTTCCAGAAACTGAAATTGTTCCAACACTGTGAACTCAATTTCTAAAAATTTATTGCTTCATTCGCTGCTTGAACCAATTATGGAGTGATTTCTTTTCAAAAAGAATGGTCTATCACTGAAGCCGTTGGAACAACTTTCCTTTCTGGACCGATTCTGAACCAATTATATCGAAATTACGAAATAAAGTTGATTAAAAAATTCATTCAATATTCGGTTAAAATGAAATAATTACATTTTTTAGGAAAGGTGATGTTTTTTAAAGTGTGCCCCCTAAAATAAAAAAAAATGCCATCGTTAAATTTCCATTATTTAAAAAATAACAATAATGGAAGCTTTTTAAATTCATCCATTTGCCATCATATTTTTTAACATATATTCGGTTTTTAATTTGTTATAAGATGAAATCTTAACATTTTATAACATTAACATTTCCGTGAAAAAGTACCCAGCAAGAAATGGGACATTTAGAGTACACGTCAAAGACGTTTTATTGACATTTTGGAAACCTTTAATGACATTCACTAAATGTACCATTTCTCGTTGGATACATTCTAAATTTTAGACTTCAGAACCTGCATTGTTTTTCCCTAATTGATTACTCATGGCACCTGAAGTACATCTAATGTATATCTATTTTTTTTATCTATATCTATATTCTACAGTATATACAAATACAGATATATATATAGAATAGCAATATATACTGTATATCTATATATATATATATATACATACATACATAAAAAAATGGTTGTACTTCGGTGCCAAGAGTACAGTTAGCCAAACACTAATCCACGTATCATTTAAAAGGGAGCAATAACTTAACAAATTTAGATGTACAGTATGTACGCGCAATCTTTTCTTTAGAATGTTTAATATTCTTTTTATAGTTTGAAATTGTGATTAAAAGTTCGTTGTTTTATAGTTTACGTTGATAAATGTTAAGTTAACTGTACAGACGAGTATTTTATTAACTGTTTACACACAGGGAGCCATGCGTTGTGAGAGCTTTATTTTCTATCTCGAAATCTATTTTAGAGAGGTATAATTTCGCCTTATAACTCTCTCTCTCTCTCTCTCTCTCTCTCTCTCTCTCTCTCTCTCTTTCCATATATACAGTGTGTGTGTGTGTGTGTGTGTGTGTATATATATATATATATATATAGTTCTTCATGTTGTAATTATACAGTGGATCTAGGATCTCAATGTGAAAGTTTAATATATACATACAATGTTTTTAATTAATTTGCTTATCGTGGCATCTCGGGTAAATTTATATTGAAAAGCGCGACCTGGCGAGAACTCAATGCAAACAATTGGAATGAAGATTCTCGGAGCAGGAAACAATAGAGGCAAACACGCATCGATTACAGCGGCATCTGAAGAGCGAAAAACGCACTCGAGATCAAATACAGTGATTGTTAATCGCTCTTGCAAGTTTACGGTGACAATGACAGAGAGGTTTACATTTCAACATATTTCTGGTGCCTTATCGCTTCAGCTGTTTACATTTGTCTGGTTCCTTTCAAGTTCTCATAATGAAGCAGCAAAACCTTGAAGCAGATTTCCACTATGATTAAAAACAAAAAAAAAAAAAAAAATGAATGCAGAAATAATGATTGGAAGAAAGTCAAATTGTCTTCGTTATATATTTAAAACTATAAAAAAAGGAGAAACGCATAAAAGTATTATACAAATGAAACAATAAATTAATTTAGTTCTTTGTCTTTTTCCGCGTCATTACGATACGTTTTACATATTATAAAATATAAAGTTTATTATTATATTTAAATACATCTTTCGCCCTAAAAACTATTCTATTATTTTAATTCAGATTGGTGTCAGATAAACTTCGCTCTTTTAAGTAGTTAAGACAACTATACTCTAGTGTAGTTTCAAAACTACAAAAATGTTTTAACTTCCTATTTTCAGAATTACCCAAGTGATGTAATTTTAACTATTTAATGAGTTAATGTTAATGATTTAACGTAAAGTTAAAATAGTTTTTAGAGTGTTTATACGCAAATAACTGCATTAAAGTACTGAGTAAATGATTACATTATGAAGAAGAAATAGCGAGGTACAATGAGAATTAAGACATCCAAGATTGATTGCTCTATAAGAGGGACCTGAAATGACTCCTGTGCCATTCATACTGGTTTCATTTCTAATACCGTTTATTACAATATCTAAGCAATGCACACGCATATACTGCCATGACATATATATAATAATGTTCTTAGTTCAATTAAATAACGCATGCACGACTGTACACTGATAATATTTTTAATTTGTTTCAGCTACAAAGAGTGAATATGGAGGAGGATTTGGAGGAGGGACTGGACGTACCAATTTCACTACGAAGCAGCTGACGGAGCTAGAAAAGGAGTTTCACTTCAATAAATATTTAACTCGCGCACGACGGATAGAAATC
>JAJOZX010003921.1:392500-395000 GCA_023014485.1 Bathynomus jamesi
TGAAGTAACTTTGGAGATTAATCCTAAAATGAAAGAAAAGTATCATTGCAAGTGCACGCAACAATTCTTAATTCATGACTAATTACTTGAATCTAATTTTGTATCAAGATTTTAAAAATTGAGCCCCCTTTACTCAGTGTACATCCTCTGTTTGAAAAGTTTGCAATTTTGTCCTTTCTTACAGCCAGGAAGCTCATTTTCCCATAGTGTGGGGGAGTGAGTGTACCCCAAGGGTCACCTTTTAGCCTCGAGCATTAACAGAGTAAGCGGCCAACTCAAACCAACGCAGAAGCCAGTAGACGAAAGCGAACCAGAGCCTCACCGCTCAGAGTCTGCCACAGTAACCACTGAGCTATCGGGCGTTCTCCTTTCTTACAATTCAACATATTGAAAATAATGACGTGGTAATGGTTGCAATTATAAGGTATGGAACTGGGAAGAGCTGGGTATGGGGAGGAGTGGAAGACAGTTGAGTATGGGCAAGACTTGGTATAGAAATCATCCTTCTTGGCCAAAATCTAAGAATAACTCGATTCCTTCCTCAGAAAAGGTTGGACACCCTTCTTCCGCATGCGCAGTTTTATAAATCAGGATTTGTGGCGTTTGTTTTCATTCAAACAAACTCGTACAGTCATCGTTTGTTTTTAAGCCTTTCATCATCAGTTTATTATTATTATATTATTTTATATACGTTCATAAAACACGTTCGTAAAGCACGTTCTTAAAAGATAATTTAGTTATTATATAACTGCCTATTTCTTTCATTAAAGCATTATCATAGTTTTCATTAGGAATAAAAATAACAGATACCTTATATATATATATATATATATAATATATATATATATATATAATATATATATATATATATATATATATATATATATATATATAACGTTGAAAAATTAAAATATACATTTTGGGTATGTATAAATCGTGTTAACGCATCTATTCTTTTACTGTCACTTATATATGCAAAAATGTGTATTTGACATATTGTCAATATAAGGTTTACATCGCAGTGATATGAACTCAATAATATTAATATTATTATTATTATTATTATTGGCAAGTTATTCATAGTATTAAATTTCACTTTCGAAATCCTTCAGTAAATAGATATAAAAAATTACTTAACATGCAAAGAAGTTAAACAATATTATGTATTTACATATTATTACCTTTAATATATATATATATATTATATATATATATTCGTTCCTATATTGAAGTATATGGCCTTTAACTATATGAAAGTAAACTTCTTTGTGTATATGTATATATATATATAAATATATAAATATATATATAAATATATAAATAAATATATATATATATATATATAATATATATATAATATTATATATATATATATTATATATATATATATATATATATATATATACACAGTTCTAATTATTGTTATTATTTTATTTTATATATGCAACTTCTCCATCCTTGTTATAAGTTCAATGAAGTTAATTTACATCCACTTTGAAATCTAAGTTGTATAAGACTTGCCATTCATACACTTTATGTCCAATGACGTTACAGTTTAGTGAACTCACACTTTTTTCAATCCTTTATGAAACGATATATATATATATATATATATATATATATAATATATATATATATATATATATATATATATATATATATATATATATATACTTGAAGGATGAAAATAATAATAATAATAATAATAATCTCTCTCTCTTCTTCTTCTTCTTCTTATTATTATTATTATTATTATATTATTATTATTTAACGAAGATAAAATATGGAAGCTCCCTTGTAATAAATGAATTTGTATATACAAAATATATATATATCATATATTCTGCATTACACATAGTATATATATATATATATATATATATATATATATATATATATATATATATATATATATATATATATATATATATATGCCTACTGTAATTTTGTATATAATTTTATTATAAAATATTTTAAGTGTATTTATAAACTAAAAATTATTGCCTAAACCTATCCATATCAGGATGAAAAGAAATTATTATGAAATAAATATATATATATATATAATATATATATATATATATATATATATAATAATATATCAGTAATAAATTATATATTGCTTTTCAGTATTTTTGTTGTGATATCCTTTCAAATGGAAATATACAGAACATGTTCAAACGTTATTACAGAGAGAGAGAGAGAGAGAGAGAGAGAGAGAGAGAGAGAGAGAGAACTAACATTTACTGCTTTTAACAATTTGAGGATATTTTTTTTCAAACGACGAAACAGATTTCAGAGACGGAAGACTGAAATCGAGCGAAGCGAATGTTTTGAGACAAATAAAAACTAAACTGAAACTCCTTTTGAAATTACTTATTTTTAATATATGAAGTAATGCAGCTCGAATGACAATCAAATAAAGGATTAAATACTAAATGAAACCACAGAAACGGAAAACCAAAGACAATACGCAAACAAAGAGAGAGAGAGAGAGAGA
>JAJOZX010003921.1:400000-410000 GCA_023014485.1 Bathynomus jamesi
ATCACCAGCGCCGTAGCTCATTGGTCAACACCGTTTCTCTGTAAATGAGGTGAAGTCACTGAGGTCGGGGGTTCGGTTCCCGATGGTCCTGGTTAATAATAATCCGGGATTTAGTGAAATGGGTTACATTAGTTTGGCCTGAGCGCTGTGCCAGTTCCTAGCCCTCATCACTGATTCTTATTATTATACTGTACGTCATATTAGTACATGAGTGTCGAATGGGTTAAATGGAAACGGTGTTACCCACTGAGACAGCACGGGTACTGGCTCTAAAATACAATCGCTTCAAAAAATCCTGGCGTAAAAACTCTGTTTCTTATTCTTACCTAGGAATATAGGTATAGGAAACATGGAGTTTCACGAGAGGACCTTTTTTCAAATGACTGTACATGTAATTGAACTTGTTATTTCTCAATCTGATTATGGTCAACTGAGTTTATATAAGATTTTTAAACTCATTTAGTTTTAGTTTTAATTATATATATATATATATATATATATATATATATATATATATATATATATATATATATATATATATATATATATATTGAGGGCCTTCAAAAAGTTCTCGGAAAAAATTTAATAAAAAGGTAATAAAACAAAAAATGAAAAAGTGCAGATTTTATTTTTCTACATAATGACCATCACTATCATAACACTTTTGTAGTCTATGCCTCCAGCCTTCTAAACCCTGTCCGTAGAATTGAGCATCTTTTGAATGGAACCAGGTCGTTGTTGCCTTTTTGACCTCTCCTATTGACGAAAAACGGGTCCCCTTCAGGTGTTTCTTTAAATTTGGAAACAGAAAAAAGTCTGAAGGAGCTAAATCTGGGCTGTAAGGAGGGTGGGAGAGCAATTCCCATCTTAAATCCCTCAGTTTGTCCCTTACCTTTCGGGACGAATGAGCCGGGGCGTTATCGTGGTGGAACAAAACTCTGTCATGAAGTTTTCCTCGCCGTTTTTTCTTAATTGCTTGATGTAACTTTTCTAGAACTTGTTCATAGTAGATTGCATTTATAGTTCTTTGTCCTTCTAGGTAATCTATTAACAAAATACCTTCCGAATCCCAAAAAATTGTTGCCATAATCTTTGCAGCGGATCTTTCAGATTTTCCTTTGATGGGGCCGCTTGATCCCCTCGGCAGCCATTGTTTGGATTGCTGTTTGTGTTCGGGATCATACAGGTACAACCAAGTTTCGTCTCCAGTCACAATTCTTTGCAAAAAATCTTCGGGATTAGCGTCCCACTTGTTTAAAGTTTGAAGTGCGAGATTCACCCTTGTTGCAAGCTGATCCTCGCGCAACAGTTTTGGCACCCATCGGGCAGAAAGCTTACTCAAGTCCAGGTGGTCTTTTAAAATTGAATGAGTTGATCCCACCGATAAGCCTAGATTGTCAGCTATAAACTCGACAGAATATCGTCGATCTTCTTCGACTAGTGCTCTCACACGATCGATGTTTTCATTGTTGATGGAGGTTGAAGGTCTTCCACTTCGAGTGCCGTCTTCGATACTCTCTAGGCCATTTGAAAAACGATTAATCCATTCATAAAGGATGGTCTTCTTGGGAGCAGTGTCTCCATAAACTTTCCTCACACTTTCAATAATATCACTTTTCTTCCAACCAAGTTTTACTAAAAATTTGATATTGCTTCTGACTTCGGATTTCTGAGATTCCATGTTGCTTCTGAGGGGTTAAACTTTCAAATGACATAATCTTCCAAATTCTGCATTTTCGGCAATCAAATTTTAACATGTTATTACAAAACCGTACAGGAATGAACATGTCGACTTATGATTTATCACGTAATTTCTAACGTGAATGGGAAATATTTTCCGGGAACTTTTTGAAGGCCCTATATATATATATATATATATATATATAATATATATATATATATATAGAGAGAGAGAGAGAGAGAGAGAGAGAGAGAGAGAGAGAGAGAGAGAGAGAGAGAGAGAGAGAGAGATAGATTTCTTAGAAGGAGACGTAATTAAGGTTCTATTACAAACACGAACAACATGAAGTGTTACGTTTCTGAAGAAATGTAAAAAGAGCATTGCCAAGCCTCTATACTTACTCTGCAGAAAATCACTCGACACAGGACAAATTCCACCTCATTAACCGTAGAACCACAACATGGGGGTCGAATTATATTAATATACCCAACGTTGTGGTTCCAGGGTTAAAGAACGCGCTTATTGCACCTTTATTCAAAGGAGGTAACAGAGCAATGCCTAAGAATTAGCAGCCAGTAGCTCTCACCTCCCACCTTATTTTAAAGTGCTTCGAACTGGTAATTAGAAACAAAATTGTTTGCTACTTACAAGAAAAGAATTTATTCAATCCAAAACAATATGTGATCATGGAATTATAGCACAAAAACTGTAGAATATTCAGGAATTACTGGAAAGTTGGGACCGGGTAGCGGAACAAAGTCGATCTGCACAATGTCGACATGCATAATGTCGATACTAAAAAGTTAGTTTAAATTAGGTCACCTTAGGTTAAGTTACAGATTTACAGAGTTACAATTACAGAGTTACAGAATAACAAAGGCTAACAAAGTTACAGAGTTACAGGCGGCTAACAAAGACCCTTAGATCTGATCTAGGCTAGCTCAAGAAAGAAATAGAAAAGTTAAAAATAGCAATATAAAAAAAAAGAGTACTGAAAACTTATACCATGCTTACACTTATAGACGTGTAAAGCTTTCACACAGGAATAGTAGAAGTAATAGTAAAGTATTATAGAACATACAAGGCTCTCTCCCTCCTCCATCAACAACTGCTGATAGAAAATAGCCGAAAATAGTAGTGAAAGAAGATTTATAGGAAAGTATGAAAAAATATAATGATGAAAATAGCTTCACAGTTCATTCACACCATGCGTACTCTTACCTCGTGTACTCAGTTACGCATTAAAAGACAGCGGAAAATAAAGGATAGCGTGAATACTAAACTACTTAATCTAATCTACATCATACATTTTTTGTAAGAAATTTCTTTATTTATTTATGATGTACAAAAAGTCATCATTTCGTCGTTGCGTCATTTCTCCCTAGCCTGTCAAAACCGCCACCGTAGCGAAGAGTTAGCATATAGCAATTTACATTGCGTCTTTCGCATAGAAATTACCAAGATAAAGGAGCACTGGTCCAGAGGGCACCTCCAGCTGGCCAGACATACAATTTAAGAATTCTCCATGCCTAATGGGGAATAATAATGCATAATATGCATATTTTTTTCCTATTACTTCTACAGGGTGGGCGGAAAGTAACTCCCTATTTTGGATTGGTAAAAAAATACGTATATTATCCATTTATTTCAGAAGAAATAATATGAAAAGGTAGGCATACATGGTAGGTTTTCTCTAAAATTCAATGTGGGCTCCAACTCTTTCCACCAGCTTCTGGAGCCGCCCAGGAATGGCGTCCACTGACTTTAGCAGGAACTCCGGCGGATGGAGGACATGACTTCCCGAATTCGGTCCTCCAGTTCTTCCAATGTCCTCGGTTTGGTGCGGTAGACTTCTTCCTTTACCCACCCCCAAAGAAAGAAGTCGCACGGTTACCGCTGAAAAACGGCAGAATCGGTTCAGTGTAACGGTGTGGTGTGGTATGACCTCAGATCAGGTTGTGGGCCCGTTCCTTCTGCGCAACATCATGAATGCTGAGCGGTACCTTGCTATGTTGCGAAACGAGGTCTGCCGGTTGTCAGCACATGGGAGAACATCGACGATCTGATATTTATGCAAGATGGCGCCCCTCCGCACTTCGCTCTTGTTGTCCGTGAGTGGCTGGATGCCCACTTCCCTGGGCGTTGGATGGGTCGTCGTGGTCCACATCAATGGCCAGCCAGGAGCCCCGACTTGACACCGTGCGACTTCTTTCTTTGGGGGTGGGTAAAGGAAGAAGTCTACCGCACCAAACCGAGGACATTGGAAGAACTGGAGGACCGAATTCGGGAAGTCATGTCCTCCATCCCGCCGGAGTTCCTGCTAAAGTCAGTGGACGCCATTCCTGGGCGGCTCCAGAAGCTGGTGGAAAGAGTTGGAGCCCACATAGAATTTTAGAGAAAACCTACCATGTATGCCTACCTTTTCATATTATTTCTTCTGAAATAAATGGATAATATACGTATTTTTTTACCAATCCAAAATAGGGAGTTACTTTCCGCCCACCCTGTATATAAAACCATAAAACTTTCTCTAGCTAGCTAAGTTAGATATTCCGCAATTTACCTAAACAGTACTAACATTCCTACACTGTAAACCCAAGTTGCGTCCCTAAAATTGAAAACATTTATATCGAGGTTTTGGCTCCCGAGAAATCCCATCAAGCTTCTCTCCTCTACCAATAGGGTATCATCTGAGAACTCCCAGTGCTTTGAAACTAGACCTGACCAGCGCCTCCTACTACATTTATCGACAAAGGGAATATTACTACTTCTACTCTATCTTAACTAGCCCTCCCTCAAACAGCACCCTTTTAATAATTAAAAAAAAAATGAAAGAGAGGAGTGGCTTCCTAAAATACTTTAAATATATCATAGCTATTCGGAGGTTTTGACTCCAGAGAATTCCCATCTATTACAAATACGTAAATACGAAAAAAAAAAAAAAAGGACTATTATTTGAGAACTCCCACTGCTCTGATACTAGACCCGACTAGCGTCTCCTACTACATTTACGATCAAAAGGGAACATCACCATACCCAACTCCACCCCCTCAACTAGCTCCCCTTATAACCCCCCCTTTGTAGTCTTATTCAGAGGTTTTGACTCCCGAGCGTTCTCACAATGACAACAAGCAGTGCTCTATAATTTGACCAGACCAGCGCCTCCTACTACATTTCCATCTTAAAGGAAATTAGCTATTCCGAGGTTTCGACTCCCGAAAATTCCCATCAAGCTTCCCGTCTCTACCAATGGGGTATCATTTGAGAACTCCCAGTGCTCTATAACCAGACCCGATCAGCACCTCCCACTACATTTAAAACAAAAAGAAAATCGGCCATTCCCTATACTAACTAGAAATCACATCTCCAACTTATCCGCCTTTTAATGGAAATTGATGCTACTAAAATACCTATCCAACCTATTCTTAACCCTTAAACCCTACCAGGGGTACTGTGTACCCGAGTACCCCGGGTATTGCTAACAGAACTTTGATAGTGGGTAGGGATTAAGGGCTAAACATATTAACTGAAATGCTTGCCGCGACCCCCGCAAGTAGGTTATTCTACCTATCGACTATCTTATAGGTGAAAATGCCCCTTGCAACGTTTGTCTCAAAATCTTTTACCCCTTAGTTTAAGACCATTGCTTCTCATAATACTCATACCGTCCTAGTTCAAGAAATTATCATAAATTACCTTATCCAAACGATTTAAAAATTTGAACACCTGAGTTAATTCGTCTCTCAAACGCCGAGTTTCAAGTGCATACAAATTCAACTCTTTGAGTCTATCTTCGTATGTTTTACCACATAAAGTCGAAATAAGCTTTGTTGCGTGGCGCTGAACCATTTCTACCATTTCTATATCCTTCTTCATATAGGGTGACAAACACTGTACAGCATATTCTAAATGAGGCCTAACAAGCTACTTATATAATGGCAAAACAGTATCTTCTTTAGATTTATATTCAAAATTATGAGAAATAAAACCCAACACTCTACTCGCCTTACTGCTCGCGACTGAACATTGTTTTGAGTGTTTAAATCTTTAGTAGCAATGACACCTAAATCTTTTTCCCCAGAGGCTTAATTCAACAACAAACTATTTCCCATAATGTACTTAAATTTACTGTTGCGGCAACCTATATACACATGACTTTGCATTTATCTACCTTAAATTTCATTTGCCACTTATTAGACCACTCTACTAAACTATTAAGATCACGCTGTAGATTCTCTTTATCTAGTAAACTAATTGCTTTACCCGCAATTTTAGTATCGTCGTCAAATTTAGAAATTTTACTCACTAAATTCACATCAAGGTCGTTAACGTACAGTATATTATGAAAAGGAGTGGTCCCAAAACGAACACTTGCGGAACACCGCTAGTTATATTAACCCTTCCTGACTCTTCCCCATGAATTACTACCCTACGTTTTTTACCAGTTAACCAATTACACTAGGCAACAAAGATTTTGTTACAGAAGACCAAATAGGTGCTCCTAGCTAATTTCGGTATGCTGATTTCAAATCTATAATTAGATTTTTTCTATCACGTCTAGATTTTGTGTAAAATGCAAATCACTTTTAGTAAACTTTTCTACCACGTCCAGATTTTGGTTTTAATCGGCTTAATGCCAGTAATATGAAACTTGCTTTTCAAGGTTAAAGCAATTTTTTTTGCCAACTATATACAAATTCGAACAATTTTGATAAATAAAATTTATCCCGAGTTGGCAACACTGAGTCAAGAGCATAGTAACGGGCAACGGCCCAACGGTCAGTCGCTACGTGACAGTCAAGCAGAACGGTTGTTGAAGCTCTCTGCTGATGAGCAAGTGACAGGTTTGTGGTGACTTGTGTGTTTTTTAGCATTTGTTTTGTACTACGGTGTGTATTTCTTTTTTTTTGCACATCGTAATAATTACTTTCTACGTTTTTTCAGATATTGTATGGTAATTCAAAATGGCATCAAATAGACGTGCTTGTGTAAATCACCCAGACAACTTCTGCTTTGTCTGTGGACAATATACACCTAAGCCACAACGTAGAAACATAACAACAAAGATTAAACTTGCCTACAAGTGTTATTTTGACTGTAAGTTAGGAGACCAACAGAGGACTGGGCACCACATATTTGCTGTGCACAGTGCAATGCAATGTTAATAGCTTGGATGAATGGTAAAAGAAAAGCTATGCCGTTCTCAGTCCCCATGGTTTGGCGTGAGCCGAAAAATCACTTCAATGATTGTTATTTTTGTTTGACAAAGATTGCTGGTTTCACAAAGAAAAACAAATCAAAATCACGTACCCAAACTGCGAATCAGCAATGAAACCAGTACCACATGATGAAACAAATCCACCACCAGTTCCACCAGCAACGATAACAGACAGCAGTTCATCTGAAGATTCTGCTAGTGATATAGAAACAGGGAAAGATGGCATATATGTTCCAGATGCAAATATTTCCCCACATTTGTTAAGTCAAGCGGAGTTAAATGACTTAGTGCGCGATTTGGAATTACCAAAAGAAAAGGCAGAGTTGCTTGGTTCAAGACTTCAAGAATTTAATCTTCTCCAACCAAACACCCAAAGTTTCCCATTTCCGCCATCGCCATTTGCAGTTTTCATCATTTTACTTACAGGAAGAAAACGTTTGTTTCTGCCACGATATCAGTGGTCTGATGCAAGGGATTGGCTGTCGCTATGATCCAAAAGAATGGAGACTGTTCATTGACTCTAGTAAAGCTAGCCTTAAAGCTGTATTACTGCACAACGGCAATGAAAAACCTTCAATACCTGTAGCACATGCCACTGGCCTTAATGAGACTTATGAATCGATGAAACTGCTGCTAAGACTCATCAAATATAAGGACCACACATGGAATATTTGTGGCGACCTTAAAGTTGTATCATTACTTCTTGGGTTACAGTTGGGCTACACAAAGCATATGTGCTTTTTGTGTCTATGGAACAGCAGAGATGACAAGAACCACTACAAAAACATGATTGGCCATCTAGAACTGAACATGTTGTTGGTAAATACAATGTGAAACACCCAGCACTTATTGACCCTCAGAAAGTACATCTTCCACCACTTCACATTAAACTTGGCCTTATGAAAAATTTCGTGAAGGGTATGGATCATCAAGGTAGTGGTTTCCAATATTTAAAGGATAA
Source organism: Bathynomus jamesi (assembly GCA_023014485.1). Lineage (NCBI taxonomy): Eukaryota > Metazoa > Arthropoda > Malacostraca > Isopoda > Cirolanidae > Bathynomus > Bathynomus jamesi. The sequence continues at coordinate 407,861 of JAJOZX010003921.1, forward strand.
ATTCAAAGGAATATTGACAGATGCTAAGCTAGAAGCTGGAGTTTTCACTGGACCACAGATCCGCAGTGTCATCCACGACTCATCGTTTCCATCTAACCTAAATGAGAATGAACTAGGAGCATGGACATCTTTCGTTGAAGTTGTCAAAAATTTTCTTGGAAACCACAAAGCTGAAAACCACCGTAAACTCGTAGAAAACATGCTTAAATCTTGAAATAATGGGATGCAGAATGTCTTTGAAAATTCATTTTTTACATTCTCATCTTGACTTCTTCCCGGCCAACCTTGGGGCTGTAAGTGACGAGCATGGTGAGCGCTTCCACCAACAGATCTCAGTTATGGAAAACAGATACCAAGGTAATTTCAACCCAATATGATGGGAGATTATTGTTGGTTCCTGCAGAAGGAGAGCTCGTCATCCTACAAGCGACAAAGGAAGAGGACACACCAAAGTTTCACTTAAGAACAGGAATTTGCCTTTCAGTAGTAACAACAAAATACTAACGCGCTTTGGGTGGATGGTTGGGCGCAGGGGTGGTAACTCCGCCAGCGGAATTCCGCTGTCTGTCTTAAGCCAGAATAAAGGAGGAAAGACATCCCTGTTCACTAATTATTTAAGTATGCTTAACATAAAACGTGGCACGGAAAAGTAGCTTAGACGGCTTTCGTAATAGAAGCGGGTGAGAAAAAAAATGAAAAATAGGGGTTTTCGGTTACACAAAATCTGGACGTGATAGAGAAATTTTGATATCAGATCTGAAATCAGCATCAGCGCTTTAGTAGGAATCAGTAGTTCACGTGTCTGTAACAAAAAAAAAAGTTGAAATTTGTTGCCTAGTGTTATCAATCCAAATAAGAACTTGAATCCATTATTCCGTGAGCTTTAAGTTTTTCTACCAATCGTTTATTCGGAACTTTGTCAAACGCCTTTTGGAAATCTAAATACAAGTATATTATATCTACCACTCTACTACAATCATAAATACTAATGATGTCATGAAAAGCTTCCAATAAATTTGTTGAACAAGATTTATTTCTACGAAACCCATGCTGACTTTGTTTTATAAGATTATTGCTTTCAAGATGCTTGACTATACGATCTCTAATAACTTTTTCTTAAAGCTTTCCAATTATAGAAGTTAGACCAATAAGCCTACAGTTTCCTGCTAGTTGTTTATCCCCTCTTTTAAAGATAGGAGTTACATTAGCCAATTTAAAATCCGAGGGAACAACCCCGTGTTATAAACATTTATTAAATATTTGAACTAAAGGATCAAATATTTCATTCTTTAGTTCTTTTAGGTGTTTTGGGTAAAAAATGGTCTGGACCCGGCGATTTGTTCACTTTTAACTTATCTACAGGGTGTTCGAAAAGTCCCGTCATCCCCTATAAAATGTAGATATTGTAATATCAATTTTATTTTTGTGTGTTTAATTGAATTTATATGTGATTCATTGATTTGTTTTTTCTTTTCCAGGTATCAGAGTTGTGTGAACAATGGCAGACCACCCCACTTACACTCTGGAGAAAAGGATAGTGATGAGCACATGGGCTCGTGAAAGGTCACATACTGGCGAAACGATGCATGATATCCAGAATGATTTCAATACAAGATTCAATAAGGTTGCACCACCAAACAAGATGGTATTACGCTGGGAGAAAAAGCTGTTTGAAACTGGCTCCATCAAGGACAGACCACGATCGGGAACCAACAACGCGAGCAGAACAATGTGGAGGTGTGATTGCTTCGGTGGCTCGCTCACCGAAAATATCACTTCGGAAACGATCATAAGAACTTGCAGTCCCCATGTCCACAATGAGAGATCACATGACAAAAGATCTCGGCATGAAACCTTACCGGCCGTCATTTGTTAAAGAATTATATAAATGATGGTGCACACACAGATATTCTTGATTAGTAACTGTAATTAGTAACTGTATTTATTGTAATTAAATTGTTGCTAGTGACTTATTTCTTAAATTACACGTACCACATACAAATACAATTAATCAAAAATAAAATTGGTATTACAATATGTACATTTTGTAGAGGGTGATGGGACTTTTCGAGCACCCTGTACAGTATACAGTGAGAAATTTCTTCAGTGTAAACAGTTATGTCAGTAAGCAATAAAAAAT
>JAJOZX010003921.1:415000-422500 GCA_023014485.1 Bathynomus jamesi
TAATATCTTCTTTTTATATGGGATGTTAGGACCGAGCAGTATTCCAATTTGGGTATGATCAGTGTTTTAGTAGAGGATTATTACTTTCCTATCCCTTCGTTTAAAGGTTCTCAATATCTGCCTCGTTATTCTGTTTGTTCTATTTACTGCTTTTATATATATATATATATATATATATTATTATATATATATATATATATATATATATATATTATATATATATATATATATATATATATATATATATAAGCAGTAGATATATATATATGTACAGTATATCGTACTTCTGAACTGGGAAATAGGATTCCTAACAGGATAAAATATTGCTTGTGAATGAATAAGCAAAACGTTTCAGCCCTCAGTACTGTAACCTTCCTATAAGTTTAATTGGGTCAAAAACATTCTATTTTCTATTTATAATAAATTATTTTTCTCAGTGTGTGTGTGTGTGTGTGTGTGTGTGTGTGTGTGTGTTGTGTGTGTACAACCCTACAAAATTCCAAATTATAGTTTGAGTATATTTCGAGTCCCAAAAATAGAGAACATGATTTTTCTGAATTCTGAGAACAAGCAGGCCTGCTCCTGTTTTCTTTAAAAAATTCTGATAATACTCTATTTGTCATTTAAGTCGAAGTTTATTTAGGGTTGCTAGAGTTAAATTCATAAATATTAAAAGGTTAGATTAGGTTAGGTTAGTATGATGAAGTATGGATTAATAGGATTAATACAATACAATATAATAATTGTAATTATCAGCAAAGGACCAGAAACTGGCACCTCAAACCTTCTAATGCGCCCAGTGTTCTAATTACTGTATTATTATTACCAGAATTCAAATCCCGCAAATGAGGCGGGATGCTGCAGAGGGGACAACCGCAGGTCGATCCTGAACCGTCGTTCAAACTCACCAAAAGTATACCAAGAGTAAGTAAGTAAGAATCATTGGATTCGAACCCTGAAACGGTGTTACCCACTGACCCACGGACGTTGCAATGGTGTAGATTAACACAAGTTTATTTTCTTATATACTCGTATAAATAATATGTTCACCCACAATTTCGTAATATGAAAAAGTGTGTGTGTGTGTGTGTGTGTGTGTGTGTGTGTGTGTGTGTGTGTGTGTGTGTGTGTGTGTGTGTGTGTGTGTGAGAGAGAGAGAGAGAGAGAGAACACTATACAATTTTAACCCAAAAAAAAGATTCATGTTAAAACCTATAATAATTATTTAAACAAACGTAATCAGTCTACAAACAGAATGTCCACATTTCAGTAGTAATTACGGAATGACATAAATCATATAATGGTTTCTCACAACATTTTTGTTTGAATTAAATACCGTTTGATTGCATTTCGCAGTTAATAAATAATCAATTCTTACTTTTAATTCATTATTTTAATTCCTCACCTTTAATCTTGTTATCGAAAGTGAATTCAATATACCTGCTCTGTTTTGTATAAAATTGCGCAGAATTTATTTGTTTCTTATTTTTCGCTTTGATTGCCCCCTTCTAATTTCTTATTTCAACACTCCATGTTGTACCAAACTATAAAGTAATTGTAAAGTCATATGCGCAGTACTATAATACAGTAAACCCTCGTCCGACGCGTGTTTGTCCAGCGCGAATTTGCTTATACGCGGAAAAATAAATGTGAACAATTATTTGCCGAAAGCGGAAAATTTGATTATACACTGTCCGCCAAACACGCTCTAATACAGTAGTACTGTACGCGTGCCAATGCGCGCTCTAGTGTTTTCTCCTATACTCTCCAACACTCCCACATTTCCCTCCCTCTCGCGTCACCCCTCGCATCATCCTTTGTCTCAGTCTCGCTAACGCGTTAAGTTAAGTGAAGTTGTGTTGGATTGTTTTTGTCGTATTTTGCCGTTGTTTTGCTATTACCCTTAGACAGCAGTATGGCACCAAAACGTAAAGCATCTGCGAGTGATAGTGATGAGAAGAAAAGTCGTAAGGTTATGACATTAGCCGAAAAAATAAAGATTCTAGATAAGTTGCGTGGTGGTATAAGCATAACATCACTTGGCCGCGAGTATCACATGAATGAGTCTACCATACGCACCTTCCGAAAGAATGAAGAAAAGATACGTGCTATTTTCATTTAATATATTTTTATTTATCATATGTAAATATCATTATGTTTATGTTTATTATGTTCATTTCATATACAATATAGGTAGGGAAATTCATATATGTGTGAATAAAAAATCTACGTGTGTATATATATATAAGTATTACAATTTAGAGTGTATATAAACGGGGTATTTAAATATAGCTGCATGTGCAATCATAGGCTTATTTTCATTTCCATTGATTTGATTATAGTTCATTCACGTAACTCATGTCTGCATGAAATACTAAACTGAATGTCATGGATGAGGTAAGAATAGAGAATGTACTCGTATGAATTAAAAAAGGGGTGAATTTGTAATCTGAATAGCGTATTTGCGGTTGTACAGCACAAATTATTCAAGTCAGATATAAAAGCATTATTTATATATATTACCAGAATATTACTTTTTATTTCAATTATGTTAAAAAAAGTTAATTTATTTATTTGATACGGACATAAAAAGTTATCAAATTTATGCAAAAAAGTGAGATTACTGTATTAAAAAAATTAAAAAGGGGGGGCCACCCCTAATTTAAATTTAATTAAAAATCCAGCAATTCAGAGCGTCATGCGTATATATATATATATATATATATATATATATATATATATATATATATATATATATATATATATGAATATATTATAACACATTAATTTTTCACTTCTCTTTTTCAATATTACAAAACTGGTTTGGATATCATTACACGTTCCACAGAATTTAAATTCTGTTAAAAACTATTATTATAATGTATATAAAACAAAAAAGTGTGTGTGTGTGTGTGTACGTCAGAGGTCGGTGTGTGTGTGGCATGCTGTCGTTTCGCAAATAAAATTTGGGGGGTGGAACCTGCATTTGCGGTAATTAAGGAAGCAATAACTCCAAATAACGTTATACAATATTACAAACAGCCACAAAAACCAAATTAAAAGAGGGGGTATTAAATAAAGGCGTACGAGTCTTCCGTGCATGCAATCATTTCAAAATGACTTCCCATCATCTTGATGCAGTATATTAAAAATCATTTTAAATTGTAACGGATTATTTCCTCTGAAAAGGTAATTTATGATCGTTATCTTAAATAATTTTAATGAATTTTTAAAATTTTAATTAACTTTCGCATTAAAAGAATTTTATATCAATTAAGTTAAATGCATCTATGCACCGCGGGTCATAAAGTAATTTGTTTAATATTACTATATATATATATATATAATATATATATATATATATATATATATATATTATATAATCGCATACGCACGCGCGCGCGGCACACACACACACACACACACACACACACACACACACACACACACCACCACACACACTCCAATGTGTATATATAAAGTAAACTTAAAGAGAATAAACTGAAAAAAAGTTAATTTATGAAAATACGATATGGTAATGGCTGAATATTTCGTTTAAAAATGGCCAATCCATTTAAATTACAAATGACCTCGTGTAAATGCTTATTTTAAGAGTTTCTCCGAAGGCGAAAGAACCGTTGATGAGTCTGAGGTGAAGAGAGTCAGTGGAGGTCAGTCTTAATGAGGGAACTCATAATTCATCGGTCTGTCAATAGACAAACATGGAATGAAAGATTCTCGAATGCCAGATCTTCTTTCTTATCTACCAAAATGTTGAAGTTCCTTACGAAAACAACCCTTCATATTATATATATATATATATATATATATATATATATATATATATATATATATATATATATATATACAATACTGTACTTTGTTGAAATAAATTCGAAAGTACTCGGGACGATTTCCTTATTTTCTCGCGAATCATTATTTTGATGATTAAGTTCACGTAAGTGTGTGTATGTGTATGTGTGTGTGTGTGTGTTTTTGTGTGTGTATGTGTGTGTGTGTACGAAACGTATATACATACATACATACATGAAGGAAGTATACTCATATGTTAAAGACAGACGAATAATTCGGTAAATTCTGCTTTTTTCCGTTGTGTGCTTCCTGGGCGTTCGTTGACGGCCGCATTCGACGGGGCTTGAAGCGACAGCGGTTGCTGGTCTTCTTCCATGGTCTCCTTCTTGGTCCCTGGGCGAAGGTGATCGATCAGGGAGTGACGTCAAAGACCGGGGCTGAGAGAGCCTTTTCAGCCTCTTTTCCAAGCATCTCTACAGCTCCAAATTTCGGATTATAGATATTCGTCCACTTCACTCTCAATTTCTATTTTTACTCATATACGCACCTACTTTTATACGGGAAATTTATGGATTAAATGTGTGTATATATATATATATAACGAATATGTGTGTGTGTGTGTGTGTGTTGGCAAACGTTTAAGGCACACGTGTTAAATAGATTAAGTCCAAAGAAAGGTTTCATTTTATATATATATATATATATGTATGGTATCTCAGGATTAAATTCATAAATAAATTCAGCAAAAAAAATTATTATGAGCTGCCTATATGGTCTTATATATTATTTATAGTCTTTACAAATATAACATATTTTTATAACGAAACAAAAGAACAACGCCTTTCAAAATATAATATTTCCTTATCAAGATTTTTATCGTATCAGAATTACAGTTTTCGAAATATACAATGAAAAGGGTATAAAAACAGGGTATTTAAAGTATTAAATATTGTAATGAAGTGAAAATGTGCAGTGAAATGATGAAATATGGAGGAAAATATCATACATTGTGAAATTATTCAAACACTGGTAATCTTTAACATATATATATCTGTGTGTGTGTGTGTGTGTGTGTGTGTGTTCAAATGTTTTTCGTTTATATAGAGGATAAATTAACAAGCTTAGAATTATATTGAAAAAATTTCGAACACACACACACATACACACATATATATATATATATATATATATATATATATATATATATATATATAGAATCATATACTTTTGTTCCACTATATTACTCTTTATATATTTCTATAATTATACTTAATAAGTTCAGAAGTTTTGTTTTTCAGTCACGACAAATTATTTAATCCGAGCTCCCTATTTCCAGTTAAAATTGGACCTCTTATCCATTCTCTCAAATTGACGAATGAAGGGACACTTTTAATTGAGTTTGCTTGTGCTGCAAAGTCATGTTGCAAAAATATGAATATAACCAATTTGAATTCGAGTTTTGCGGATACTCCTACGTGCACGAAAACCAATCCTTCATGCGTAGAGCAAATTCGAACGTCTTATCTACATACGAGTTGAAATTATTGGTTATATGTAAGGAATACAACCTCTCTTAACGCAACATTTACATCAACAACAACAACAGTAATAATAATAATAGTAATAGTAATAATAATTAAATAAATTAATAAACATTATAATCTCTCCAAACACTCTTATTTAAATATACTGTATTATGACCTTGCACTTACTCTAATATATAATCTCAGAATGAAAACTGGGAGAGAGAGAGAGAGAGAGAGAGAGAGAGAGAGAGAGAGAGAGAGAGAGAGAGAGAGAGAGAGAGAGAGAGTTACAAGGAGTTACAAGGAAAAGAAGTACCTCAAAAGGCCTTGCGGCCCATACCGAGGAGGTACCAATGGCAACGGGTGCCAGGGAAAATTTTGTCCACACTCAAATAGTGTGCAAGATTTGGTCTAACCTTTTCTTGAACTGATCCACAGAGGAACTGTTCACAACTTCCGAAGGTAACCTGTTCCATGTGTCACAGATCTTATATGTAAAGTAATTCCCACACACACTAGTCCTAAACCGTTTCAAATCCAACTTCCAACCATTGTTGCGAGTTGGGTTATCATTTAAACTAAACATACTTCTAAAATCGACATCGTTGAACCCGCGTAAGAGCTTGAAAACCTCGATCAGTTGACCGCGCAGCCTCCGAATTTCAAGCGAAAACAAGTTCAGGGCGCGTAACCGTCGATTGTAGCCCATATGCCTAACGGAAGGGATTAACTTTGTGGCCCTCGCCTGCACTCGCTCCAGCCTCTCAATATCTTTCCTGAGGGTGGGCGACCAGAACTGCACAGCATACTCCAGGTGCGGCCGAACCAGGGAATTGTACAGTGAGAGCACAATCTCCTTGTTCCGAAACTGAAATTGCCTCCTGATATAACCCAATAGTTTCTGGGCTTTCTTTTCCACCTCTACACACTGTTTCGTAAACTTAAGGTCGCTGCTGATTAGCACACCCAAGTCCTCTTCTAAATCAGTCACCTCGATATTACTACCCAACATCGAGTAGTCCGACTTGGGATTGGCGTAGCCAATGTGCATCACTTTGCATTTACCCAAGTTAAACGGCATTTGCCATTTTTCGGACCACTCTCCTATCCTACCTAGGTCCGCACGCAGTTCCTCGATCGCTTCGGGCGTCCCAACATTGGCCCCAAGCTTGGTGTCATCAGCGAATTTGGCGATCCGACTGACGATGCCACCGTCGATATCATTTATGTAAATGATAAACAACAGTGGCCCCAAAACGGAACCCTGAGGAACCCCACTAGTGACCGAGGCCCAACCCGAACTAGCCCCTTTAATTACAACCCTCTGCCGCCTATTCCTCAGCCAATTTTCAATCCACCTACCTATTTCCCCACCGACACCCAGCGCGCGCACTTTCGCCATTAGCCGGCGGTGAGGTACCTTATCAAAGGCTTTCTGAAAGTCGAGATAAAGTATATCAATCGCCCTACTCTTATCATACTCACTCAACATGACGTGGAAAAACTCGAGCAAGTTGGTGAGACACGACCTATGCCGTCTAAACCCATGTTGGGAGTCCCCAAGCAGCTTGTAGGAATCCAAATGGTCAACGATCCTATCAGCTATTATCCCTTCTAATAATTTACCTACAACTGAAGTGAGACTAATGGGACGATAGTTCCCTGGACTTTCGTGATCCCCTTTCTTAAAGATAGGGGTCACGTTGGCTTCCCTCCATCACCAGGCACCTGGCCCATCTCCAACGATTTGTTGAAGACTGTAGCCAGGTGGGGAGCCACCTGGTCGCGCACTTCTCGCAACACTCTGGGGAGAAACTGGTCTGGCCCAGGAGCCTTAAACGCTCTCAGTTTGTCTATTCTATCGGCAACGACTGTCGCGGTACATCTAACACTATCCAGCCCAGCACCTTCGTGCCTCACGCCTGGCTCGGGGATGACGCGGGTATCCTCCCTGGTGAACACTCCCGCAAAGTACTCATTAAGCACATTAGCGATGTCCGCGTCGGAGGTCCGCAGAACGCCGCTTCTAATGGGCTTTCTACTATTAACATAACTGAAGAACTCCTTAGGGTTCCCCTTGCAGAGGCTTGCCACCCGTAGTTCTTCGTTACGTTTCGCTAGCCTAACCTTCGCCTTCACTTCCCTACACAGGCGGACATAC
>JAJOZX010003921.1:427500-432500 GCA_023014485.1 Bathynomus jamesi
AAGGACCTAAAATCCATGGAATATTATACCACAGATGGACACGAAATTCAAAGAAATTCTAGAGCAAAAGACTGATGATGCGAAATTTGAATACAAATAAGATAGCAGGAAACAGAGCAAGAGAATACACTGAACGGATACTGATAACCTTTAAACGAAGGGATAGGAATATAATGATTTCTATACTGAAAACACTGATCATACCCAAATTGAATACTGCTCGTCCTAATATGCCCATTTAAAAAGAAGACATTAGACAGCTGAAGGGTCAGAGAAGCTTCACAGCCAAGATCAATGGGTGCAAAGAACTAAATTACTGGGAAAGATTACGTGAACTAAACCTATATTCATGCAAAGGAGAAGAGAGAGATACACATTATTTACACTTGGAAAATAATGGAGAAACTAGTCCCTAATCTTACTCTGAACCCTGTAAGTCCCCAAACAACGGTGGAAAGTAGAAAAGGAAGACTGTGTCGTGTTCCCAAATTAAGGACGAGACAGGAAACATCCTTAACCTTGAAAGAAAATAGTTTTGTTGTGAGAGGACCAAAACTGTTTAATCAGCTGCCCAAAGACCCAAGGAACATGAATGGTGTTGCAGTGAACATCTTCAAAAGAAGATTAGACGCCTGGCTCAGAACAATCTCCGATGAGCCGGGCGTACCTGGCTATGTGAGGTGGAGAGTACAAGAAACCAACTCACACTTCAGCAGGTCAAATCGAGAGGAGGGGCGACAAGCTTGACCTTCGTAAAATGAGGAATCATCGCTCGGAACCTTTGAAGGGTTGAAGGGTATATCCGTTTTCATATTACAGAACGACAAATTTTTCATCTCTCTCTCTCTCTCTCTCTCTCTCTCTATCTATATAATATATATATATATATTATATATATAAAATGTGTGTTACAGTAGGATTATGAAACTAGTGACTTTACTCAGGGTTTTCAGGTTAGGTTAGGTTAGTAATTTCCTGAAGTCCCTGAGCGAATCAGTAATTACACGAAAGTACTGAAAATTTCAGGGATTTCATTAAATCACTAGTTTCACAATCTCACTGTAACATATATATATATATATATATATATATATATATATATATTATATATATATATATAATTTTCTCAGAATATTTTTGTAGTTTCCATTTTTCAAATTTAAAATAAAAAAAATTTTAATGATTAAAATTTTTATCGTTTTAAAATTTGAATTTTTTTTAAAAGAAATAACATAATTATTTATTTTTTGTAAGTCATAGTAGTAAGTTATAAGGTTTATATAAAACATTGAGCTTCCATATTAGTCTTTACTAAAACGATAATTTATTGACCTTTCTTATTTAGTTATAAAACGTACCATACATTTTCGCTATTATATTTACACTTCATTACTGGAGAAAAAATATTCAGAAATTGAAAATTAACACCTGCAGAAAACGCATTAAAAAATAATAAATAAAATCTTAATCATGATGGATTAAGAGAAAAAATTTTGACCTTTATGTACGACTTCCAATACAAAAAAAATTAACTTCCCAAAAAGGCTAAAATATCTGCCGTTTATAATCCAACAGAAAAAATAAAAAAAATTGCACCAAATTTCGAGTAATATACTGTGTGTGTGTGTGTGTGTGTGTGTGGTGTGTGTGTGTGTAGCATATCTGACCGGCAATCGGAAGACCCTGGGTTCGATTCCCGGGCGGTCACCTCATTTTTCATTTGTTCGTTATTTCTCTTCTTCGTGTGCAGAACACTCCTCTATACTTACGTCGTTTCTATACATTAATATACTGCGTGGTCATTGCAGCAATATATATATATATATATATATATATATATATATATAGAGAGAGAGAGAGAGAGAGAGAGAGAGAGAGAGAGAGAGAGAAATATTATAATGAACATTTTTCTTTACAGTGAATTTTAACAATATATTTAATTTCAACATAAATTAGACAATTAATAGTCATGCACAGTGCTTGTGTATGGAATTTCTTCATTATTTTGTTTTACCATTCTTTTTTTAGTTTTAAATTAATCTATGTTGTCCTTTTAGGGCAAAACGGTCGGTCGTCCGCAAAGGCACGCGACGCTTATTTCTGTCCGGAATGGGGAAATGCAATGGATTATATCAATTTTTTTTCTGCAAACCTCAATTAAATGATAGTAAATAACATCACAATCAGAGTTTGCTCATCATACGTTTTTATGCTTAATTCTGAACGAAAATATTACTCATGTAATTAAATGGTAATTAAATGGATAAATGTGTAAATTAAATGGGTAATTAAATTCATGCAGTTTTGTGTAAAATGACACAAATTAGTGTGGTTTTATATATATATATATATATATATATATATATATATATATATATATATATATATATATATAGTTGTTAGTTAGTGTTGTACCGATTCCAAAATTTAGCCGATGCCGATGCCGATGCCGATCCTTTGCTTATATTTTAAAAAATCAATTCCCTTCATAAATTTTACTAATCTAATGTGAAAACTTTCAATTTTCATACTTTAACATTTCAAATTTGTTTAAGTGCTTTCTCTTAGCTCACTCCACAATATACAGCACCAGAATTTGTTACTCGTGTACCGTAGCTAAAATGATGTTAAAAAGATTTATTACTCAGTAAAATTATAAATAATAATTTTATTTTTAGTTTCTTAAGTTGAATATCAACATTTAAAGTAAATGGTGGTTCTTTTGCATTATCCTCCCAACACTAATTTTTTTATATAATGTTGGTTTCGTTTGGTTATGGTACTTTATTTTCCTTCCATTATAAAAAAAAATTAGTGTTGGTATTAGGTTAGGTTAGGTTAGGTTTGGTTAGGTTAGGTTACGGTAAAAACAGCCCGCCGCAGGCGTTAGCCGTTATAAAAAAATTAGTGTTGGGAGGATAATGCAAAAGTACCTAAATGGTTTGCCTTATGTTGAAGGTATTTTCTTTCTTCAACAATGTCAACAACAACAAAATTTTTCATTAAAATTTCAAGTCCCTTGTGGCCAATTTGAATAAAAAAAAAATGTATATATAATTTTGGTTTATAAAATTATTAAAATACTTAAAATAAAGTCAACATAATAAGATGGTTTAATATATAAATTATAAAGTACAACTTAATATAGAATTATTATTATTAATAAAGAGTAGGAGATTACAATAGTTTATTATAATATTTAGAAATTAGCTAGTTAGAGAAAATGTAAAGTTTTGGGCAACTTAACTTGTTAAGCTTTGCCTTTTACGTGAATATAAAATATTTTTATATATTTATAGTTTGAAATGAGTATAAATTATCATAAATAGTGTTTTTTTATATGTTCAAATTTCTATAAATAGATTTTGTTTTGTAATGAAAATTTTAAAATTTCAAAGAATCAGTGAGAGAATCGGCTAAATTTAACCGATGCCGATGCTCCCAAAATGGCCGATTCTGCCGGTGCCGATGCCACTACCGATCGGTACACCACTAAAAGTATAATTAATGTTATTTTCATGTACTGACTGCATCTAAAACGACAAAAACTATTCCTATATAAGACCTTTAAGCTTCACAGTTAATGTTCTAAATTTCTGGAACACTGTATAAAGCAAATGACACAAGCATGACGTTATATTTCACGTAGAAAAGGAGTCCTACTGTTGTCATAGTGACGTATTTATGCCTTCATACTGCAGTAACGATCCAGTAAATTTCAATAATAATGGCAGTATGGCAATATGACTGCAATGTGACGTCACTATGACTGTCACATTTTAGACGATAATACGTTCTACATACACTCTAAATCAGTGATGCACAAACCCTGGCCCGCAGGCCAAATGTGTCCCCCACGGGTCTTTTCAGTGGCCCCACGGGTCTTTTCAATTCAATGAAAAAGTTAGAATATAAAAGTGACCCAATTTATGACTTAGATGGAAAGTAAGTAGGCTAATACATTTAGTTATTTTCTTCGCTTGGCCCTCACATCAAAAACGTTTGTGCACCACTGCTCTAAATAGAAGAAGACGTTTCGTTAGACGTTTCATTGTCTCCAATTTTGTTAATTTTGAAAGTTTAAACCGATTACACATTTCATATTAGTTCAACATTTCGTTAGACATTTCGATAAATCATTTGAAATGTCTAATGAAATGTTTAATGTATTGTCTAACAATGAAATGTCTAATGCATAAAAGTTTAAGTTTATATGAAAATTGCTTCACATCATTACTCTTAAAAACTTTTGACTTTCAATTTATGACCATTTTTTCTTGTAATTGACGCTGTATCAAATAACTTTCTGTAATTTACATTATCAAAACCATTTATCAGTTATAAATACTGAAATTAGTTCTCGTTATAAGTCGACTTTTTTCAAGTGAACACACATTTAGTTCAGCTAATTTTTCCTCATATATTTTACTTCTCAAATCTGGATTCATTTTGGTTGCTCTAGAGTCTAGACCGAACTATTTCTAATTTAACAGTGTCTTTTCTCAGGTATAGGCTGTCTAATTTGAGACTAAACCTAGGGTAGGCCTATTATATATCAAGAGGCCCTGGACTAAGGCTAGAGGCTCAGGGTCACAGACTTTACTACCTAAACCAATATAGGATCACCTGAAGATCAGGGCCCCAGCCTTTAGTTAGCCTTATAAGGCTAACTAACGAAAATATCATAACCTAACCTAACCAATCGTTGGGTTAACTGTACGCCCTTGACGATTGGTTAGGTTAAGTCGTGATATTTCGTTAGTTAGCCTTATAAAGATAACTAAAGAAGGCTGGGGGCCCTGATCTTCAGGTTTCCCCAACATGAAATAAATGGGATCACCTGAAGATCAGGGGCCCCAGCTTTCTTTAGTTAGCCTTATAAGGCTAACTAACGAAGGCTGGGGACCCTGATCTTCAGGTGATCCAATAAATGAATAAATGCATAAATATAATAATTGTTTTCTCTTTTTTTCGAGATAGCCTAGAAATATCAACACTAA
>JAJOZX010003921.1:435000-450810 GCA_023014485.1 Bathynomus jamesi
ATCCCTTCTTTTTTTTTATTATTCAAATTTGCATATTAAAGGTGAGAGATATGACATTTTAAGCAGCGTGTAGTCCCAAGCCCCACTGTATCCCTTTATAGTATAATTATGATAGATTGAAATAGAATTGGGCTCGTGTTAATCTATCTCAAAATATGTCATTGATCATAATCTAATTTCATTTGAAACTCTTCAATGTCATTGAAAAAATTATTGACATTTTTAAATATTTCTCTTACGTTCGTTTTTTATGGCTTAAAGTTTCTTAAAAATTCATTTCAAATTTTTGTTTTTTAAAAGTTTTTCTATGACTTAAAGTTTAAAATTTCTCAATAACTTTTTAATTGCGTTTTACTTTAAGTAAATAAATGAATTTATTCCTTAATAATTGTATTATTGATTACGTAAGAAATTTTAATTAAACATTAGGAAAAACCTGATAACTATTCCCCAGAAAACGAAAGTGTGGTAGTTTTTGACAACTATTGAGGCAATTCAAACGCGGCTCCTGATTGGTCCCGAGTCTATCATTGGTAATGAATAGGCGGAGTTACATTCAGGATTAAAGCTTTTCATTGGCTCCATTTTAGTAGTTTCTGTATTACGTGCGGAATCATTGGTCACTATAATTACACAAATTAAAAAAAAAAAAAAAAAAAAAAATGGGGCTAAAAAACAGAATAGGTCTGACAATTTTAATTATTGTTATTACCGACAAAAATAATGAAAAATATACTAAAATCTAAAAACCATATACATATATATATATATAAAAGAGAAAATGCATGAAACAGTAATATTAGCAATCAATATTAAACTCTAAATAGTGCATGTGTCCTCTCTCTCTACTTACCAATTATTTTGTGCCGATGAAAATCGATGTTATAATATATATATATATATACGTTTTACTGGCAATATTCCTCTTCTGTAGCTACATGTGTAATTAGGTTACAGCACAGAGAAAACCCGTTATGAAATGAACACCCACCCACAATTAACTATATATATATATATATATTATTTATATATTTATATATATATATATATATATATAGAGAGAGAGAGAGAGAGAGAGAGAGAGAGAGAGAGAGAGAGTAGCACCTCAACAAAATCTGAAATAAATAGTACTGCTCAAGTCTGAGACTTTACACCATGTATATAGATGACATTATGCAAACCTGCATTATATATATATACACACACACACAATAATTCTCTTGCCAGCTGTGAACATTATTTCTGTGAAAAGAGTAACGAATGCTCATTACATCAAGAATTAATGAATGAGAATACGTGTCAATTATATAATTCTTATTTTTATGAATACATCTACTGTATATATGTTACAGGGAATCTGTGTAACTAAGGATTTCATGAAATTCCTAAAATGTTCAGGGATTTCATGTAAGATTAAGTCGTGATATTTTCATTAGTTTTAACGAAAATATCATGACTTAACCTAACCAATCGTCAAGGGCGTACAGATGACCTAACTGGGCATTCACTAATTTTCCCGTAGGTTTAACGAAAATATCACGACTTAACCTTACATGAACCCCCTGAATATTTTAGGGATTTCATGAAATCCCTAGTTACACAGAATCCTTGTAACATACATACCCATTTATTTCACCACAAAAAACTGTTTAGAATTTACATGGCAAAACAATTTAAACTCGTGTAAACTTAAAACACACACACACACACACACACACACACACACCACACACACGCGTGTGTATTGCTCTAAAACCAAATAAAGGGGGCATCACCCTCCTAAACACCATCATTTAAAACCTAATCACGAGTATTTAGACTCTTAAATGCATTAAGCACTGTTCAGGTGTATAAATATCAATGTGTTCACTATGTTTTCTCTCATTTTAAAAGCTCATTACGAAAAATTACATGTTTACATTGAAGAAATTATTAGAAATCTTTCATACATAGCTATTTAGAAATGTGATTATATATAGGCCATATATATATATATATATATATATATATATATATATATATAAAGAGCTTTCCTTTCAACCTTTCAAATGTTCCGTGCGATGATTCCTCATTTCACGAAGGTCAAGCTTGTCGCCCCTCCCTCGAGTTGGCCTGGTTGGCCTCACATAGCCAGGTACGCCCGGCTCATCGGGGATTGTTCTGAGCCAGGCGTCTAATCTTTTTTTTGAAGATGTTCACCGCAACACCATTCGTGTTCTTTAGGTCTTTGAGCAGCTGATTAAACAGTTTTGGTCCTCTCACAACAAAAACTATTTTTTTCAGGGTTAAGGATGTCCCTGTCTAGTCTTTAATTTGGGAACACGACACGATCTTCCTTTTCTTTTTCCACCGTGTTTGGGGAGTTACAGGGTTCAGAATAAGATTAGGAGCTAGTTTCTCCATTATTTTCCAAGTGTAAATAATGGTGTACCTCTCTCTCTTTCTCCTTTCCAGTGAATATAGGTTAATTCGCGTAACCTTCCCAGTAATTTAGGCTTTGCACCCATTGATCTTGGCTGTGAAGCTTTTCTGAATCCCTTTTAGCTGTATAATGTCTTCTTTTTTCAAATGGGCATATTAGGACCGAGCAGTATTCCAATTTGGGTATGATCAGTGATTTCAGTAGAGGAATCATTATATTCCTATCCCTTCGTTTAAAATGTTCTCAGTATCTGCCCAGTTATTCTCTTTGCTCTGTTACTGTTATCTTATTTTGTGTTTCAAATTTCGCATCATCACTCATTACAACCCCTAAATCATTTCTCTAGAATTTTCTAAATTTCCTGTCCATTTGGGGTATAAATATTCCATGGAGTTTAGGTCCTCTCTTTTCCCTACCGTCACAGCTGAAATTTCTCGGTGTTAAACTTCATATTGTTGTCTTCCGTCCACTTGTAGATTCTGTTCATGTTGGTTTGTAGAGATCCTATATTTTCTGGGTTTCTTATTTTTCTACTGACTTTGTGTCATCGGCAAAGGAGGTTACTGTGCTGTCTCTGGTAACGTCCTCATCCATGTCAGTTAGCATGATCATGAAGAGTAGTGGAGCTAATACTGTTCCTTGTGGTACTGAGCTGAGGACCTCTGATTCTGGTGAGATACTCCTTGTACTGTAACTTCTTGCCGCCCCTCACTAAGGAAATTATATATCCATTTCCCAACTTTCCTGTTATTCCATATATTTCAGTTTATGTATTATGATTCCATGGTCACACTTGTCGAACGCTTTGGCAAAGTCTGTGTATATCACATCATAGTTTTCATTACTTTCCAGTGCATCAATAATATTGTTGTAGTGTTCATTAGTTATGATAGGCATGATCTGCCTGACCGAAACCCATGTTGGTTATCATTGAATTTTTTGTGAGTTTCCAAAAAAGTCATAGATTTTCTGTCTAACTATTCTTTCAAATATTTTAGTGAGATGAGATGTAAGCAACACTGGCCTATAGTTTTTGGCCTCGGATCGATCTCCTCCTTATATTGTGACTATGTTCGCGCTCTTCAGGATGCCCGGTATTTCTCCCGTTTCTAGAGATCGTCTCCATATCCAATATAGGGGCTCAGCGATTGCATTCTTGCAGTTTTTGATCAGTGTGGCATTCCATTTATCCGGTACTGCCGCTGAGTGTGCTTTAGTTTCCCTATAGCTTGTGTAATATCATCTGTCGTAAAGTCGAAGGCCGTTATACTTTCCCTTGTAGTTCTTCAAAGGACGCGTTTCTATCACATATCAGTTTGTCAATTTTTGGGATACTGAAAGATGATTCGTACTGAGCTCTTAATATTTCAGCTACTTCTGTTAGATCATCAGATAAAGCACTGCCTTCGTTTTTCAAAGGTCCGATAGTCGCATGGGTTTTCGACTTTCTTTTTGCAAAATTATAGAAGTACTTTGAGTTAACCTTTATTGCTTCTATAGTAGAGTGGATCGATTTTACATTTTTTTCGATTTCCATATTCTAATAGAGACAAAAACTTGCGCATGCATGAGAAAATAGCCTCTGCAAAATCTTAGTTTAATAGGTAATCATCTTCTGCCCCCGGCAGAGCGATGAAAATCATATTTTAGTAGTCAAAAACGTATTTTTAAACCCTAGCCTAGAGTCATAAAATTTTGCGTGTGTGTTATGTCATGCCTAAGCAACGATATAAATGCTATGGGAAATATATATAATGCATTATTTAAGACAAAGAGCCGATCTGAAAATATGTATATTATACATATTTTCAGATCGGCTCTTTGGTCTTAAATAATGCATTTATATATTTCCCATAGCATTTATATCGTTGTTTTAGGCATGACATAACACACACGCAAAATTTTATGACTCTAGGCTAGGTTTAAAAATACGTTTTTGACTACTAAATATGATTTTCATCGCTCTGCCGGGGGCAGAAGATGATTACCTATTAAGCTAAGATTTTGCAGAGGCTATTTTCTCATGCATGCGCAAGTTTTTGTCTCTATTAGAATATGGAAATCGAAAAAAAAATGTAAAATCGATCCACCCTATTCTATAGCGCCGTCGTCTTCTTTTTCTATATGCTTCTCAATTAGTTCCTGTATGACGTCATCGATACTCTGCAGTTTATCATTTAATATTTTTCTCATCTTGTTATCTTTACAGTTACTTAATTTTGCAGTCACTCTTTTTCTCTTATATATATATATATATTATATATATATATATATATATATAATATTATATTATATATATATATATATATATATATATAGATATATATATATATCTATATATATATAATATTATATATATAATATTATATATATATTATATATATTATATATATATATATATATATATATATAATATATATATATATATATATATATATATATATATATATATATATATAATATATATATATATATATATATATTATATATATATATATATATATATATATATATATATATATATATCTATATATATATAATATATATATATATATTATAATATATATATAATATATATATATATATATATATATATATATTATATATATAATATATATATATATATACAGGGTGTCCGTAAGTCTGGACCCATAGGGAAAAATAATAAAATTACAAAATAGTCCAAAAATTTATTTATAATATATTTTTTTATTATTTTTATTATTATTTTTATTATTTTTTTATTATGATCTTACTCCGCTGGAGTTTTATTTGTGGGGCCACTTGAAAGCCAAAGTGTACGAGGTCAAACTTCAGAACATTTTCCACCTTAAAGCACGCATTGTGGAGGCGTGTCAAGAAATTTCTGCGACTGTGATTCAGAAAGTGCTGTCGCAGTGGAGATTACGTCTTAACTATGTGTGCGACACAACGGCGGACACTTTGAACAGATTATGTAATAAATTTTTGGGACTATTTTGTAATTTTATTATTTTTCCCTATGGGTCCAGACTTACGGGACACCCTGTATATATATATATATAATATATATATATATATATATATATATATATATATATATATATATATATTATATATAAAATCTTAGTTAACCTTATATAATTATTAGGGCAGTCAAAAGTTGACCGAAAAAATTAAGAAAGTTGACCTTACGAATTGAAAAAATTGACTTATAAAGTTGCCTTTACTTTCAATAATAAAAACGATACTTTAATTACTTATTCTTGCTTCTACATCAGTTGACCGATTGTGGTAAATTATGAAGTATTTGCCGACATTTTCTGGCAAAAATTGCGATCCTTACTTAATAATTTATTAAGCATGGAGAAAGATCTCTCTACAGCGGCAGTTGTTGGTTGACATTGCAAAAGCTGACCATAAACTGTTGGACTGTTGGTGAGATTTCAGGTCTACTGAGGTTAATTATTTCACAAATACCATTTGTCTTGAGTCTTGTTTCAATGTATTGTTTGACTGAACACATATCTTCGCCAAGGTTGATAGAAGAAATGGTTTCATATGCCTCTCTAATGGTTGCAATCAGATGCTTCCATCCTAGTCACTAAGCTAGCAATCAAACTATAATTCTACTTAACTCGCTTTCTGCCTGTTTCATTGCTATTGATCTGCAAGTTGACACGCAAGGCACTGCTACACCTAATTCAGAGAACAATTGTTTCACTGAATAAGACAAATACGAGCA
The DNA here is from genome assembly GCA_023014485.1 of Bathynomus jamesi. NCBI lineage: Eukaryota > Metazoa > Arthropoda > Malacostraca > Isopoda > Cirolanidae > Bathynomus > Bathynomus jamesi. The sequence continues at coordinate 441,147 of JAJOZX010003921.1, forward strand.
GCGAAGTTGCCAGTTAACCAAAAAGATGCCAATTTTTAGTTATTTTAATTATTTATTCCAAAAAATTGACTTTATTTACCTCATTGCTATTTTTGACCTAACAGGTAAAAGTTGACTTTTGGTTGACCTATTATCTTTGGTAATATACCCCCTACAGGTGTTTTTTATTGCATTTCAGTCGTTTCAGCGAAAAGTGCCCCATAGGAAACAATTTGACTTTATTGACTTTTGACCGCCCTAATAATTATATATGTAATCCTAGTTAACCTTTGTTTTTACTTCTTCCCGAATTGTTCATTCTGACGAAGGTCAAGCTTGTTGCCCCACTTTAAACCTACAGCTTAACCCACGACCCACACGGGTGGTCAGAAATTACAAAACCTTCGATCTCATGAACTTCCAATCAGCAGCCCAGCGCTTAACCACTAGGCTACCCACGGTACCCATTTATCTACCAACCAATTTTATTGCATGGAAGAATGAACAGCTGAGTTTACTGCGCGCCGACTGCCGTCACCGGGTATCGAATCATATATATATAGGGTGGGAAAAAGTCTTTAAGGATTTTATACATACAAATAATTTGTTAATAATAAATAAATCCCAATGATAGTTTCAAAGCAACTATACAAGGCCAGGAATGACCCTAAGCTAAAACAGGAAGGCCCTCGATCCTAGCCCCAGTCAGCGCCATGTTAGTAAGGATGGAATACAGCAATGAAGAAAAAGGGTATCTTGTATCGTGGGTTATTTCTTATAATAATTGTGATGAAAGTTTGCGTTTATTTCAAGAAAAATATAATAAACCACCACCAAATGCAACCCCTCTTCGATACTGGAAGTTCAAACTTTTGGAAACAGGAATCCTGGTAAAAAAATCGTCCAAGGAGCGGAAGGCCAGAGGAGGCAACAACAAAGAAAAGGTCCTTTCCAGTTTTCAAGTTGATCTAACAACATCAACAAGAAAAGTCGCACAGGAATTGGGTATTTCCATATTTTCATTAGCAAAACTATTGAAATCACAGTGGTACCACGATTACAAACCCATTTACTCTCAGCTCATATACGAGGATGATTCTGATAGACGGCTGCAGTTTGCTAAAACAACGAGACAAAAGTTCAACAGTGATCCAGATTTACTTCGAAAGATCAAATTTTTAGATGAATGTGTCTTCGGTTTAATGAGTAAAGGAAACAAACACAATGTTCACTATTGGGCGAAAAAAAAATCCAAAATGCGATTGGGCAAACCCGTTGAAGAGGCTACACTAACAGTTTTGGGGGTGCATTGGTTATTCAGGACTCGTTTCCTTTGACATATCGAGAGATACGATGGATAGAAAACGCTATTGCTAGGTATTGAAAGACAAAGTTTTGCCACAGTTTACTGACGGCATTGGCAGGAATTGGCTCTATCAACATGATGGATCGCCGCTACATTACTCTGCAGCTGCCCGTGAGATTCTGGATAAGAACCTTGAAGGAAGATGGCTTGGGCGGCGAGGTCATATCGAGTGACCAGCCAAATCACTCGATTTAACCCCATTTGATTTCTGGATTTGGGATCATTTGCTTGACAAACTCTACACTCATGGTTTCATCTATCCAAATGTGAATGCCCTTGGCCACAGAATAGATGAAGAACTGAAAAGAATCCCACTCGATATGTTCAGAAGTACAATGAAGAGTTTCACAGATATAATCCACAAATGTATGATAACGGATGGAGAACTCTTTGAAGATTAAATTACAATTTAACAAAATATTTGTATGAATAAAATTCTTATAGATTTTGTGTTTGATTTGTTTCATCATTTAAACACTTATCTGCATAATATTGTTAACTAAATAGTTGTATGTATAAAATCCTTAAAGACTTTTCTCCCACCTTGTATATACTCGTGTGTATACGTCTTTATAACATTATGATTTCTTTAAATCTATATTTAAGTCTAATAATGATAACAATAATAATAATAATAATAATAATAATAATAATCATAATAATAATGATAATAATAATGATGATAATAATAATAATAATAATAATAATAATAATTATAATAATAACCTACAATTTACGTACAAAACACACTTTCAGATTTTCGTCTTTATATTTCTCTTATAAAGGACAGTATCAAAACATGTATTTAACTGCAAATAAAGGAGTTATAAATATTAACTGGAAAAAAAGAATTTATAAAGTATTATTTTAATCCCATATTTAAACAAGTTTAGAATTTTGATGGGGTGGAAAAAAGTAGGGGTCAGAGATAGAGAAAATTGTTTATAGAAGCGAAACGACATTTTATATTGATGAACACCCCCCCATCCCCCGCAAAAGTATACTTTAAATACTTATAGGTATTGAAATTGATGAAGAAAATTTCTCAAATAGCAAACTTTCTTCATAAATTTTAACTGATGAAGGATGTTGAGAATGTATTTTAGGTGGTTTGTTTCTTCACACTCATTACAAAATCATTACAAATTACAAATCATTACAAATCAAATAGAATCTTAATAAATTTGGCTATTAACCCTTTAAGGACGACAGGTACAAATTGGTAGCGTTTCAAATACACGCATTCATAACTTAACAAAAAAAATTCCGACCTTAAAGGGTTAATATATTTGTATATAAATGCGTTTTGGGGTATACTCTTAAAATTATGTACCCTAGATCGGAACCAAAAAAATAAATTAAACATACCCTGTAAAATATAAAGTAGCTTACTTCAGGGGTACAGATATAGTAGATCGATAGTAGATCAAGAGTAGATGAAATGGTTATCTTCTTGACAAGCGGTCTCCTCTGAACCTATTTGAAAAATACAAGAATTAAAGTAAACCTTTCGATGTACTTTTGGGGTTTATACTTTAAATACCGCATATATATATATATATATATATATATATATATATATATATATATATATATATATATAATATATATATATATATATATATATTCAAAACTTCGCATTTCCCACACTAAGTGGTTTAGGTGTCTGTGAGGAATTTGTTTCCATTATAAACTTTAAATAGAAGTATAAAAGTTTCGTTAGACTCTTCTTTGGCCCAGTTTTGTGAATTTTTAAATGTCTAATGCATAATGCATTAGACATTTCACATTAGTTAAGCATTTCGTTAAACATTTCGGAGCAAGTGTAGTTTACGTCCCCCTGTGGTGTCTAGTGTAGTTTACGTTCCCCTACATTATCCTAGTGTAGTTTGCGTTCTCCAACTTTGTCCGCGTATACCTAATCAAGTAAAACGTTAAAACTAACGAAAATATTACGACTTAACCTAACCAACCGTCAATATATATATATACAGTGTCCGTAAAGTCATGGTGGGATTTTAAATAGCTATATTATTGCAACGAAACATGATAATGAGATGAAAAAATGGCAAATTGAAGAACAACTCTAAAAGAATAACTTTATTTAAGGTAGTTCGATATGGGCTCCTCTGGTAGCCCTGCAGACATCTAGGCGGTGATTCAATTCCAGCCACAAACGCCCAAGAACATCAGGAGTGACGGATGCGATAGCTTCCGTGATTCGCTCGTGCAAGTGATGAATATCCCTAATGGGTACACTGTACACGCTTTGCTTGACGTAACCCCACAAATAAAAGTCCAAAGGTGTCAGGTCCGGAGAGCGTGGAGGCCATGGCTTCCATCCTCATCTTCCTATCCATCTCTGTGGAAATTTTTCATTAAGGAATTCTCGAACAACGTTGACATAGTGCGGAGGAGCACCATCTTGCTGAAAGATGACATTATTGTCAATAAATTGGGGTACTGCAAAATGTTCCAACATAGCGAGGTAGTTGTGTGATGTCACAGTGGGTTTCGCGAAGAAAAATGGGCCAATCACTCGATCTCGTGCTAGAGCACACCACACATTAACTTTCGGGCTATTACGCTCATGTTCAACATAGGCATGTGGACAGCCTAGACTAACTACGAGATAAAGGTTAAGCTCAGCCTAGACTAACTACAAGATACAACTTTGAGAGTTGTTCTTAAATTTGGCATTGTTTCATCTCATTATCATGTTTCGTTACAATAATATAGCTATTTAAAATCCCACCATGACTTTACGGACACACTGTATATGGGATTGAACTCAGAATGGTCCCCTGAGACTCTTTCATGATACACAGAGACCGTGCATGGAACAAGGAACTCTTTCGGGAAAATTAAATCCACTATATTCCGAATAAATAATGGTCACTCGCAAAGAGGCCCCAAAAATATAGCTTCCCTTACCAGCTATCTGCAAAGCAGATAGGATTCAGCTTTGGGACTCTATCCCTAATCCTAATCCCTAAACCCTAATCCCTAATCCTATCCTATCTAACCCTAATCTTTGGGACTCTTTGGGACTCTTTCACTCTATCTAACTGATATTCGACGAATTAGTGGTGAAAGATATACTTTCCAACAAGATGGAGCCCCTGCTCATAGAACACGCCAAACTGTCACATTCTTGAGAACGAAACACCGGATTTTATCGAACCCAATATGTGGCCTGGCCGACTAGTAGCCCCGATCTTTCACCACTAGATTACGGTGTTTGGGAAGTCCTGAAGTCCAAAGTTTACATCCCTGATACCAATATAAGAGACATAGATGAACTACGCGAAAGAATTCTGCTCGGCTGGGGGAAGGTGTCTCAACGATATGTAAACAGGTGTATTGATCAGTGGCGTCCACGTTTGGAGGCCTGCGTTGAGCAGGAAGGGGGACACATCGAGCAACTTCTCAATTAAGACGAACAACATGCTAAGTTAAGCATCTATGAAGTTTGGGAGCGCTAGTCCCCTTACTTTTTTTAATATGACAGTTTACCTCTAAGGGGTCACTTTTTTACCCACCCTGTATATATATATATATATATATATATATATATAAAATAATGAATTTCACAATTAAACACGTGAAATAAGTAAATGATGCACAGCTACAAAGAAAAATTAAAACGGTTCACTTTTCAACAGTACACCTTGTCATTCCCTAACGAGATGTATTGTTGAATACACGGTAAACCTTGGAATTGCTTTTCATTTTCCCATGTGGGTGTGCATCATTATATGGCAGTGTTGCCATAATTTAAAATATCAATATTTATTGTTTAGTAGGAAAATAACGATGGATGATCTTATATTTATTAAACTTACTTGACACATCTTAGAATAGTTCTTGCAATAACAGTTAATGATAACAAATTAACAATAACAAATGAATGTTAGTAATGAGAAAAATACAAGATAACATAGAATAATAATGACTCGATTACGTCTTAAAATTAGGTTTAATAAATTTAAAAAAAAATATGTAAGATATACACGACACGAAATTGCTGGTGCAATAAATGGTTGGTAAGGACAGGGCCAGAAATATACTGGTGATGGAGTGGTTCGCGAAGATGAAACAGCGAGAGTATTTTGAGGTGTCCTCAATGCAGAGGCTCGGCAAATAACTGATTGACGAGAGATGCTCTTTTTGGACTGTCATTTTTTTTTTTCTTGGCATCGTTTTGGAGAAACCTGCGGCGGTTTTAACAAGAAAGTGGTTAAAGACTCCGGTGGATATTTCTCTGAATCCGAAGCTTCCATCTCTGGTCCCTTTGCAGTTAAACGGCCATCGCTATCAGTTCGCGATGACGTGCAAAACTCTTCCGATATCTTCTTGTTTGTTGACGTAAGCTTTTCGCTTAAGCTGTAAAACTCCAGTGACCTTTGGAAGACCTTTCTTAAGTACTGTTGGTACTGCCAGTACATATGTATTTGGCTCTCGCGAGCCATCCCTGCATAGATTAAAGGATTCCACGCACACATCAGCTGGCAAGGACTGTTGAACTCGGCATTTATCTGTATTTGCACTGCCTCCATCCCATTTCAAAACTAGCGAACGACACTGCGAGAAGCGCAAATATGGGGATTTATCTCGGTCAACACAAAGGAATAACTTTCTTCTCCACGCAGCAAATAAGAAATGCATATTTATAGCTTCCATAATAATGCACGACCATATTCGGATGCAGAGAAGTGTGAAACCAAATTATACAATGCCAGTATAATTCTAAAGGTCAGGAGTACTGCATGTACAAGATGTTCATGAAATCCTCTTACTGTTTTGAATGTAAATAAAAAAGCAAACAAAGGAACTAACATGTGCAAGATATAAAACTTCAACATGACATCCATCATTATCAACACAGTGTTGTAATCTTTCGAAATTATATAGTGAAAACATTTTCAAACTCATAGGAGAGTATAGCGTTTACTTCATGCTTAAGTCTTTGTTTAAAATCTTCTAAATATTTAGGTTTAGTTGCGTGTAGACACTGGTCTTAATCTTTTCCCAAAGAGAGAAATCTAATGGTATAAGACTGGATGCAGTATTTGCCTTACGCCAGATGATTGAGAGGTACAGGGAGGGACAGAGACCGATGCATATGGTATTTATAGATTTAGAGAAGGCTTACGACAGGGTCCCAAGACAGGAGGTGTGGAGAAGCCCTAGACAGAAGATGGTACCGGAAAAATATGTCAGACTGGTACAGGAAATGTATAGAGATGTACATGCGACGGCTAGGAGCTGTCTGGAAGAGGCGGACAGTTTTGAAATAAGAGTTGGGTTGCATCAGGGATCTGCGCTTAGCCCGTTTCTCTTTAACATAGTGATGGAAGTGCTGACAGAGGGAGTGAGAGAGAGAGAGCGCCATGGAGTATGCTTTACGCAGACGATATAACATTGTGTGCCGAGACAAAGGAGGAGATGGAACAGAAGTTAAAGAGTTGGAGAGGAGCGTTGGAAGATAGAAGGATGAAAATAAGCAGAAGGAAGACTGAATACTTACGGTGTGGCTTACATGAGGATCAGGAAGGTGAGATGGTAATGAATGGAGAAGTGATTAAAAGAGTAGACCGATTTAAGTACTTGGGCTCGTTAATGGACGAGGAAGATGTGGAGAAAGAAATTAATAATAGGGTGCAAGCCGGGTGGAAGAATTGGAGAGAAATGTCGGATGTCTTGTGCGATAGAAAGGTGCCAGTGAAGTTGAAAGAAAAGGTATATAAAACTGTGGTGAGACCAGCAATGTTGTATGGAACGGAGGTATTACCTATGAAGAAGACAAATGAGAACAAAATGGATGTAGCAGAGATGAGGATGTTGCGATGGATGTGCGGTGTGACAAGAGAGGATAGGCTCAGGAATGAGTATATTAGAGGAGCTGTGAAGGTGGCAGAGGCATCAAAGAAGATACAGGAGGCAAGAATGAGATGGTGTGGGCACGTGATGAGGCGAGATGAAGATTATGGTGATGGAGTTGCCGGGTGGGCGAAGAAGAGGAAGACCGAAGAAGAGATGAAAGATTGTGTTAGAGCGGACTTACGGGAGAAGAATTTGGAGGAGGATATGGTGTACGACAGACCAAGATGGAGGCGACTCACCTTAAACAGCGACCCCATATAAAAATGGGATTAATTATGCTGAGGAAGAAGAAGATAAGACTGGGCGACCAAGGAGCACATGCAATAGAGCCACATGCAGTGTCCAATCCATTTTTCTGGAAAGGTCTTGTCATGCAAAGAAGGTCTGAACGCTTATATATAGCACAATGAGAATTTAAAATTCTCTAATTCTACCAGAGTCCAGAATAAATTTAGAATTCTGCTTTAAATATTCAGCACCTTACATTTTTTTAAAGTAAATTTTCCTTTTTATTGACATTCAAACCCGTGACATGATTTTATGGACACTATACAGAAATTAGATCATCGAAACTCATTATTGTACCACCTCCATTCCTTCCTCATTGCAGTATCACAACTCTAGTGAAAGCATTTATGACCATCGTTATTGAAAGGTATATATTTTTATTAAATGCAAACATGCATATAATGTTTCCAATTGGGCGTCCTTTAAGAAACCGTTTTTATAGAACTTATAAAGTAAAACGTTTGTACTTAGAGTTTAAGAGATACATATTTGCATTTTTCATATTTCTCGATTATAGCCTTTACCCATACATACATACATACATACATACATGTGTGTGTGTGTGTTAGCTATTGATCGGTTGCAAGGAAAGCGTAACTTAATAATGAAGAGGAACATCAGAGAGATGAAAAACATTCTTCAATTTTTAATTAACACCAACGTTTCGGAATACACAATTACATCATCAGGAATAAAATAATAAAATACCAAAGATATTGGGTTAGGATAACCAAGTTAAAGTTAAAAAGTTAAAAACTTATAATTAAAATTATAAAAAAAGACTAGAACAGACATTAAATATAATTATAAAATAAAAAAAAATAGATACCTCATTTGAAACAGTTCATCCGAAGATTCATCAGAATTGAGATTGGGTTTAAGGTTATAAATAAATAAAGATTACATGAATTTAAGTTTAAGGTCAGAGTTGCTACTGGCGAGAATACTAAAATTTTTCTGCGAAACTGGATGGTCGTTATTATGCACGTGATTATGCATGTAAGAATTGGCTGGTTTGCTGAGAAGTTGATCTGTAGGAAATGACTTTCCAAGGTGTTCGAAGATATTGGATTTCAGGTGTCTTTTAGTTTTACCAATATTCGAATCCATACAGTGATCACACTTATACTGATAAACTATGGAAGATCTAGAGATTATAGGAACAGTATCTTTAGATTTAAACAAATGAAGAACTGATCTAGTTGGAGTGGGAATAACGCTTGATACATAGTTAAATAATTTCAGTAGATTGTTCCTTATATTGAAACCTAAAGTTCTCGTGTAAGATAAAATAAAGTATAGGATGTCTTTAGGGACCGTGATTATGTCCCTAGTTGTAGGGTTAATTAAACTGTTTAAAATCCTACCAAATATAGATTCTACCAGTCTCCTGGGGAAACCATTCGTGGTAAGGATCTGTCCTATGAATTCTAATTTATCATGAAACTTAAAGAAATCTGAATAAATGTTAGAAGCTCTATTAATCAATGTTAAGATTAAATTTCGTTTGAAATTTCCTCGTTTTTTTCACTTAAATTTCGTTTGAAATTTAATGGGATGGAATACACAAACTTGGTGGTTAAGCCAATGAAAGGTTTGCGATAAACCGAAGTTTCAAAGGACTGAATTTTCGTTATTTTGATGTTCAAAAAGGACAAATAATTATCAGATTCAACCTCGGAAGTAAATTAAAAATTGGGGTGCTTAGAATTGAGATAGTCGAAGAAGAAAGGACCTGGTCCGGGGATTTAAACAGAAGAAAAGAGGGATCAATCCCAGAATAGGCACCTGAAATCATTTTATAGGTGCTTAATCTGGGATTGAGCAAAACACAGGTGCTTAATCTGGGATTGAGGAGAAAAAAATATAAACAGTTTTTAGAGATATAATTTCATTGTTTTTATCAATATTTGAAAAAATCAACTCTAACCTAACCTAACCTAACCTATATCTATACCAATTTATGTGGCAAGATAGATTTGCTTCAGATGGATTCAGAAACATTCGGGCTCATATTGCAGAATTTATAATATCTAAAATTTTTCTTTATTCATTAAACCACTTTAAACCTTTTATAACTTTGCCTTTATTACATTTGTAATAAACTTTGTATAAACAATAAATTTTGTAATCAGGTTTTTTTTA